>CAJNOL010000484.1:0-23902 GCA_905250125.1 Rotaria sordida
ACGGAAAGAAATAAAACTCTAAAGATGAAATTTGTATAAAGTTGTACGGGAATGTTTCCTCTATCGAATGACACAAGTCCGAACAAAATCCGTCAAGAAATGACTTCAAAACTTAGATTTTAGTCGTAATACAAAAATACATTGAAATTTGTAAGAAGTGCCTAATTACCCCGCACATATACATTAAGTGCAATTTTACCCCAAATGGGGTAATACGGCACCGTGACGAGTAGGTCGCACGAAAACTAGCGTGGAAACGTAACCCGATGAGATTTTTGAAAACGAAAAACACAGATCGATAGAAAAATGTTTTTTCTACAATGTTTGTACCGCATGTTTTTTTGTATCTTCAAAATTAAAAGAGATATAAGCTTCGAAAGTCAAAATTTCAAAATCGTGTGCCTTTTTACCCCATCGTACTCTATTTCGAAGAAAATTTCCTAAACTTGATACTAATGCAATTCATTCCTAATTTATTTTAAACGATAACTGTAACAGAATATATTTTTCTGTGCATTGTGAATATGTTATCACATTGAATTGATGCGTGTATATACCCACTGAAACATAGTATCAACATTATTCTTTTATGTTACTCAATGTATCAACAAGATTCTAATGAATGTTGCTTCAATTTTCATTAAAAAAATTTCTTAAAATGCCGACTATTATTTTATCCAATAAACAGATGTTTTTTTTTCTACACTAAATATGAAAAATAGGAAATAATCAGTTAGATTTGTCTGAAAATAATTTTTGATGAGACACTAAAAATGATGATAACCTATGTAATTCATTAGGATATTATTGAAATTTCAATCAATATGACTCTTTAAGAATGATAAGTATCGAAACTTGAAAAAATTTCATTTGTAATGAGCTTTTCAAGGCGTTGATCTGAATCTCTGATGGATCCATAGAAATGAAAAGATTCCATTTCTTGTCGAGCTCTCTACTCTTCGTCAAGTGGCTTTCAGAAGATGCGATCTGAAGCGCCGATACCCATCGAAGGACCTACCTCAAGAAACTTCGAGGATATCGAAATTTTCGAATGTAAAAAAAAAATTGTCAGCTAGATGTTTCATCTCCGAGCTGTCAATATTCATCAAGTAAGTGAGAAAGAACAATATTCAGACATGAGTATTTACAATTAATGAACTTCCATCGAGTATCTAAACTTAGTATGTACTATTCTTCTTCTATGAAAATCATCATTCCATCTATATTAGAAAATACTCAGATAATCGTTTTTGTTTTTTAAAATATTCTTTCTTAATTAGGAAATTATTTTTTTACACAATAAAGTAACATTTTAAAACAGTTTTAATTAGTTTAAAAGCTTTTTAAAATCCAAAATTTTACTGCAAGAACTTGTTTAATAATGAACTAAAAATTCTATATTATTATGTCTTAATCAGGAATGCGAGTTGATTTCTGTCATGATTTCAATTAGTAAATGACGAATATTTTCCTAAAATAAACATGAAAGTATATCTAACATAAATAACTTCAGTAATACCAATGAATAGCAACAAAGAATCTCTCAAAAGGTAGACTTTTCAGAAGTTTTGTGTATTCAAAATTATATCGAGCAGTCAAAGCCAGTTTTTCGATAGGCTTCGTTTCAGCGAATTTATAAAATTTCGATGAGTTCTGAACGCTTGAAATTATATTGAGCCATAAAAAGTTTTTTTTTTCTATAGATTTGTCCTTTTTGTGTGACCGAAAGTTCCATGGATTTTGAGGGCTCGATATTTGTACAGAACAAGTAAAAATCTTCTATTTCTATCTTTCGACTACTCATAGCGCGCATCGTATGTTTTTCAAGATCTACTTCGGTCAGTTCGAAAGAATATTTCAGAAAATTGATCGAAAGTCCTTTGTAAAGAGCAACAAATCTTGAAGAAGAATTCAGTTTTATAAATACACCCACATACACACCCACTCCCTCCAAAGTCGGAAAGCGTTTAGAAAAAAGGGCCAAAATTCGGAATTTTCCGAATAATTCGGAGGATCTGGCAATCCTGAGAGTAAAATATAATGAATAATAATGAATGTTGTTAGAGTGCTCTCTAACAGATGAATAGAAACGGGTAAAGAAAGACGAAAAATTAAAGTAGCAACAATTTTTTTTCACAAAATTTTTTAACAAATATCATATGAGGGTGTGGGTGCAATAAAGACCTAGCTCTCATTCACATGCATGCTCAAAACTAAACAGCAACACACCAGATACAGCCCACGCCCATATCTACAGCCACACTTAGATCCGATCCGCACGTCGACATTCATCCCGAAACACTTCAGACTAAGAGTGTAGCAAATCTTAAGTTCTGGGATTTGATATTATTTGGTTTGGTTTTGAGACAAGATTTGAATTCTGTTTGGGTATGAATTTGGATTTGGTTTCAAATGACTGGCATCTCAAAGGATTTGGTAACATAAGGTAACACAACAATAATCAACTTTACTAGAGAAGCAGCACAACAAGGAAAAGATTTTGTAATTTGGCACGTAATCCTTCCTATTTGGATTTTGTATTGGACAAAAATAATATAAATAGTTTGCCTTTTGATAATGGTCGCTAAATTGCAAATTGTTTGTGTGGATTTGGTCGAAAAGCAAATCCATGCTTCAAATCCAAACCAAATTCCAAGGTCATCGATCATAAATCTTAAATGTATTCTAGATTTGTTGCACCCTTATTCCAGACCCAAATCGATACTCTTCGTTAACAAGAGGGTGTGGGTGCGGGTGTGAGTGTGGCTCTTATCTTCACACCCACACCCACACCTGCCAGATGGATCACAGGATATGCCGGGATGATTCCAGATAAGGTTTCTAGCAATCCAGTTGTTTTCTGAGGCACCTGCAATGCACTGCCAATTTATTCTGTTGATGTCTACAAACTTTAGAGGCGACCAATTGTTGAATTAAAATAATACGAAGTTAATGTTAATATCTCCGCATTAATTAAACTCTGATAGCACGAATGCTAAAGGACTAGCGTTGACTGATAATGGCAATGGAGAAGTTCTAGCCTTATTTTTAATTTAATGCTAACATGATATCCGAACTAAGGAATCCAAGCATTTCAAGGATTCTCTTTTATTTGGGACATTTTAGCTTGCTCCGAAAGGTAAGTAATTGAGGGATCTATGGATACTAAGAGTTCCTTCGTACTTGGTACAGTGTTGAACTGCAGGGAAGCTAAGAATTCCAAGGATTGTCTAGTGCTTTGAACAGTCAGAAGTTGTCGGAAACCAAAGGAAAACCAGGATTTCAAGAATTTGAAGGATTGAATTGCATTTTGTTCGGGTAACATTAATGTTAAAATCAAGGATTTCCAGAGAACTATTGTTTTAACAGATGTTGGCGTGTTCTAGAGATCACCAGAAACCTGAAAAAAACCAAGTTCCTTGTTCACTTTGATTCATTTTCAGTCAATGGGATATATCGAAATTTTTCAAGGTTTCCAAGCTTTCGAAATCCTTGCATAGAAACAGCCTGGAATGATACTGGGTTTAGTCAGATGATATGTCGTTTATGACATAGTATGTAAATATTACTAGAATTTTCAAGAAAATTAAGAATTCCTTGGCATTTTCGGTGTTGGAGACTGTTTTCGAAGCAACCATGTCCAGAATTCGAAGGTTTCTTATGCATTTTGGAAGTGGTGATTTCAATGCGAGAAACAAGGATTTCCACAGAACCTACGATTTTCTAGATGTTGAACAGTGTGAGGCAATCTCAGAAACATCTAAATATGAAGTTTCTTAATGATTTTGAGTTATTTTTAATGAATAGGATATATCGAAATTTTTCAAGGTTTCCAAGGTTTCGAAATCCTTGCATAGAAACGGCGTGGGATCATACTGGGTTTGGTCAGATACATGTATTTTGTTTATAATTAGAGTACATTTTATTATAATTTTCGAAAAGGATTTCAAGAATTACGGCGTCACTTCTTTCTGTAGGATGACTGTGATGTTGACAATATAAAAGAATTTTTTTTGATTTCGGAGTCCTTTACCTATTGGATTCGATATTGAATTTTTGTACTCGATCATTTCCCGCATCGACGACATAGAGATTGCCGTCTCGATCGAATGACAAACCGATGGGCACATTGAGTTGGTTCGATTGTTTTCCTTGACCGTTTCCACCAACAATGACACTTCCCTGTGTGGCTTCTTTGGACCAACGCATGATTCGATCATTCCCTGCATCAGCCACATAGACAGTGCCCAATTGATCGACAACGACTCCTTGAGGATCTGAGAATTGTGTAAGACCATTTCCATATCCTTGACCACCAGCCACAACAATGCCTTGTTTTGCACCTTCCCTCCATTTCATCACACGATTATTTCGCCAATCAGACACATATACTGAATGATCTCGATCGACGAATACGTATTGTGACTCATTGAGTTGATCGCGACGATTTCCTCTTCCATTGCCACCTGCAACCACTATTCCTTGAGATTCTCCTCTTCGATATCGTCTCACTTCATCATTTTCAGCGTCAGCGACATAGAGTAATCCATTCTCATCCATTGCCAAACCCCTACAAACGATCTTGGAGATGATTGTTTCTCCACTTGTTCCATTTTGACGAAGCCATCGAACCACTCTTCTGTTCCACCAATCGGAGATGATGAGACTATCTCTCTCTTTGTCGACAATCACATCTAGTGGGTAAGACAATTGATGATCTCCACTTCCTTTTCCATTTCCACCTGCAACCACTTGGCCACTCGTTGCACCCCATTTCCATTCCACAATACGGTGATTCGATTCATCAGCAACATAGATTATTTGATCATCATCAACATACAAACCATATGGGAATGAGAGTTGATTGATTCCATTGCCTTGTCGATTTCCTCCAGCTACAGTGATACCATTCTGTTGCCATCGAGCATTTGGATGAATGTCAATGGAACTTCCACGTAATGGATGGACTGAAATAGAGAGAAAGGAGAAGATAAAAATTATTAGAATCTTGTTTAATCGATCAAATTCTTAACTTTGTCAACAAGAAATTGTTTTGCTTTTTTTTAAATATTTTGTTAAATTCAAAATTATTCATTGAAAGAAAAAATAATCTAACGAGAGAGAGAGAGATGCACTAAGTTTGCATCATTTCACGCCTACTTCATTGATAAAAATCATGAATATGTCAGCTGTTTTGATGAAATGTATGATTACAATAGATATTTTCAGGTGTATCCAGTGTTGGCGATTAGTAATGAGTTAAATTTTTGCATTACTACATAAGTTTACAATAAAATTCTTGTACCGTTTTTTTAATCTGTTCCAACTAAGTAGTAGTCGTTGTATCTAAAGATAACAATATAATGATCATGCTCTTTTTATTGGAAGAGAAAATACCAGACATATTTTGAGACGTGGCCTCAAGGGGGAAAAAGCGGATCCTGAATCCTCGGATCCTGTAGATCCTAATGGATCCTCGTGGATCCTGATAAAACCTGATGAATTGTAGAATAAATTATTTGAAGTGTGCCAAAGCGAAGGTGAAAAGATCTGAGCCTAGTATATACAAGGGTGCATTAGTGTCCAAAGAAAGCACATTAAAACCTCTCTATATAAGCACCTCCTTATTCTCAACTGTAATCGTTTTTTTCAGTTCTATGAGTAACAACAATCCCCTATAATGTGAGCAATGCGTGTTCTACCGTTCACGTGCAAAACGAGGAAGAAAACTCCACTGTGCGTGTTACATTGTAATGAACAATCAAATAACATATAAGGATAAGATGGATTAACCATTCGTATTAAGAAAAAAAAAGTTTTTAAGTCAAAATAATTATTAATGAAACATCTTGAGATTCAAAATTTCTGCTTAATGCACTATTTATAGCTATTTTAGGAAAGATCGATTTTTGTCATAAAAAGAAGTTATCGTTTAAGAAGAATAAATAATTATTTGAATGAAAAAATTATTGAACAAAAAAAAGAAAAAGGTCACTTTATATCATGAAGAGACGATTGTAGATGAATCCCCACCGTTTGAAAACAATACATTCGAAAGCCTCTCAATAGTGAGCACCTCCGTAAACTGAGCACTTTTTTCAGTCTCAATGTGGTACTCAGATTAGAGAGGTTTTACTGTAAATGAAGAAGAAAAAAACAAAAGAAAAAAATGACTTCAGAATTTGTAACTAAGAAGAACAAGCATGTCCCAGACACTGAAATGCTTTTGTGTCTCCATATCTTTTTGCATATCATGTTGAGTTATGCACATTTTTATAATCCATTAGAATCTATGCTTCCTCCATCATCCTCGTAATATTCTGATGCGTAATGGTGGTTTCTACTATATTATACTTGTCTCTAATATTTTGTAATGGATTTTATTAAGTAGTAGTAGTAGTTGGTTGCGAAAAGTTATGACAACTTTGGTACATTTTCGCTAAATCTGTTATAATTATAATCTATTAAAACTCATGGAACCAGCAGGATCCGCTTTTTTCTTCAATTGGCCTCAGTATACCAGAACTCAAGTCAAGTTGATACTCTAGTCTCAATTATGTCTTCTTTTGAATGTCTAAAAGGATCTGTTAGCATCCTGAATCTGAAGATTCTTATCATGTTTTCTTCAAAACTCTGTTTTGAGTTTTACTATCATCAGTTTGCAGGATACTTGATTGTGAAAGAGGAACTTTCTGAGGATCTTTTCAAGTTTCTGCTGAGGTTTTTTTGATTATTTGAAAATGAAGAATCCTACTTCGGTTCACTCTCAGTCTTATTCAAGATCTTGACATAAACAAAATAGAAAGAATTTTGCTTAGGTTTTATTAGCTTTTCTAGGATCTATTCGAAATCTTTTAATTATGATCGTTTCCAATTTACACTTAGATCAGACGAGAATCTTACAAAGAATAACAAAAGAGTAGTAAGAACACTTAACTGATGAATACTACCAAGGTTTAATCAAGATCCTATCTCTTTTTTTTTTATGTGATCTTCTTATGAAAATCTCTTCTAACCGTTTCCAGTATTCCATTCAGATCTCTTCAAGGACAAACATGTAGGAACCTTCCTAGAAAAAGTCACGAGAAGTCAGAATCCTTCTGAGAATTTATCATGGCTCAACGAACATCTTTATAATTTTCATTTGGCATTTGTTCAATGCTTGATTTTGAGCAATCTAAGAAGATTTATGATTGACCTGTTTTAGTCTTAAAAAAATGACAAAAAGTTTTCATCAAAATTTTAAGCAGTTTATGCTAAAGGTCCTTTGAAGATTTTTGAACCTTTGAATTCCAATAAGTTCTACCATATGTTAAGTAAAATATCGACAGCTACGAACAGAAATACTACTGAAGATTTCATCATGCTTTTTGTTTTAATTCTGACAGAAACTCAAGAATTCAAGAACATGCCTGAATCCTATTCTGACACTCATTTGCATCGCTATAAAAGTGAATTGACGAATTCGGATAAAAGTTTAGAAGATTTTGCTTCAAATGTTTTAAACATTTATATTGACTACGGCATGACATTCACTGCATGCAACCCATTTATCTGTTGGATTTTGTTGTCATATAAAACTTGAAAGCTCATTAAAATGGAGATTTTAATATCAATTTAACTGTTATACTAACTTTTCTTTTAAAAGGACTTTAGTAAGAGACGAGTTTCGCAATGAAAATTTTCACTAAATTTCGTTCATTCGTGTTAAAAAATTTTAAAATATTATTTTTTTCATTCAAACTGAAATCAATACGTGATAGTTAAATTTCATGATACATAATCAATGTATTAATTTTAATCTTTAATTTTTCGAATGTTGCTTAGCATAATGTGTGTATACAGAGTTCAAACAGATGTTAATAATTCAAAGACAATTTAAAATATCGATGGTTTAAGTGCAATTAATTGATTTGGCACAGTCTACTTAGGTAAACTAATCGATTGTAAACCGAAGACCTACAGATCAATACTCGGTGAGTTCATTTCTTCTCTTTTCTGCCTCGAAAGACTTGCAAAGATTCCGCCAAGAAATCGAATAATATCAGTAAAAAAATCTTAATGAAGTCCTGCGAGATGCAATCACAAAAAAATATTTTTTTCAATTAGATATTATGGAAATGCTAACAAAATCCTAACATAAAATTAACAAAAAAGAGCCTAGAATGCGTTTAAAATCTTGTTTTAATAGTAGCAAAATCTGTGTTACCATCGTATCTGCGCATTTCTCTAAGGATGTACTGCTTTCTTAAAATAACCCCTGTGTAAAAATTCTTGGTACAAAATTTTTGTTCGATTTTCGACCACTTATAGATTGCAGAAAAGACTCAAAAGTAGTCAGCTAGAAAGAGAATTTCTTGTCCTTTCTAAATATATATTCAGAATTTTATTCTGACTTGAACTTAATTCACTAAGAGCAGATATTTAATGGGGACCATAAACGACATTTGTACAGAATATTCCATGCAGTCCATTTTTGTATTTGAGTTAAAAGTTCTTCAGTTCAAATTGAACGAAACAGATTTTATACACCAGTTTGCAGAATGAAGCTTGCTCTACAAAGTGCTCAATTTACTTTGCTTCGAACATATCATTGCAAACCATTAAGATTTCATGCATGTCAAACAGTGCAATACGGAATAAACGATTATTTTGAAAAATGTTATTTCATAGAAAGAGTAGCATTCAGAAAAATATTTGTAACTTTTGATCCTTTTGAGTTCTAGTTTATTGTATGTCATAGTTTCGAAGAATATGTAATTCTCTACAACAATATGAAGTAAAAATTATCCCATAATACTTTTAGCGAAATTACGAACGAGAGGAAAAAAAAGCGCGTTTTAGATGTTGCAAACGACATTTTCATTTATTCAGATATTTGCCTACAGTTGACCAGATAAGAATCAAACCAAAATTCTAAAAATATATTTAGAAAGACCATCGAATTCTGTTTCTAACCGACTACTTTAGATTCTTTTTGATTATATTTACATGATCGAAAAAGCAGCAAACATATTTATCATTACCCTTGAAACTAGTGTTTTGTACAAATGTCGTTTTCGGTCCCTATCAAATATTTGCTGCTAATGAATCAAGTTCAAGTCAGAATAAAATTCTGAATATATATTTAGAAAGGACAAGAAATTGTCGTTCTAGCTGACTACTTTTGAGTCTTTTCTGCAATCTATAAGTGGTCGAAAATCGAACAAAAATTTTGTACCAAGAATTTTTACACCGGGGTTATTCCTTATTAAAATTGTTTTGATAAACTGCTCAGAGCCCAGTGAAAATCCTGTTTTAAATCTTGTTCAAATTATGGAATTCTGTGGATACACGACTTTTTCAAGGTCTCGCATCGTCTTGAATGATTTTCAGTTGAAAAACAGTACTAAACTATTCAAGATCTTGATTGAATTCCGATTCAACTTGTCTCAACTTCTTAAAATTTTATCAAGACATTTTTTTCATGATTGTCTTGTTCCCTTAGAAAAAAAACGGTGAATCTGTGCAGGATCCTTGTCAGATATGGCAGAGAACTATTCAAAAACATTAGATATTTGCCATAAGAAAAATTCATTATTATTCATTAGACTCTATTCAGGTCCAAAAGACATCAGCACAAACCACTAACGAGGGAACATTCCCAAGTGTCACATCGCTTTTAAGTCAAGCATACGCGCACTATGTAGATCCTAGCGATCTATGAATTCTCTGAAAAAAGTTCGTGCCGCTAGGTTATTATTGCTGAGATACTGCCTTTTTACTGTATGTTTAAGAAAAAAGAGCTGTGGTCCCCCTCAGGGAAACTTGAAAAACTGAATTTCGAATTTTGACTTCAAACTTTGTATAGATATAGATCTCAATGAGAATAGTTTATTGTGAAAGTTTCAGCTCTTTTCCCTGTTTCTATCCCAAAATACAATTATCTTAAAATTGCTTCTATACACCGACAGATCCAATGTTCCTATCTCGGACTAGGAGCAACCAAAAAATCTAAAAGCTTCACAATAAACTATTCTCACTGAGGCCTATCTATATGCAAAGTTTCAGGTGGAAACTCAAAACTCACTTTTCCTGATGTTCCTGAGGGGGACCACGGCTTTTTCCAAAACATATAGTAAAAATGTTGTATCTCAGCAGCAAGAGGCTAGCGGCACGAACTCTTTTCAGAGAATTCATAGCTCATTAGAGCCTACATAATGCTCAAATGCTCAACTCAAAAGCGATGTGACACTTGGGAATGTTCCCTCGTCAGTGCGCATCTCGTTATATGAAAATATTGTTAAGAAAGTATTGATTATATTTATGTTATATGTACATAGACAAGGCTAAAGATAAAATTCTATGAGAATTCTAGAATATTAGAAGAGAGCCACGCAAGCGGGAAAAAGCGGTGCCTGGTGGATCCTAGGATCCATCAGCATAGGTTAATGTTCTGAATATTCATAAAATCCAAGAAAATGAACGAGACTCATAAAATAAGGATATATAATCCAAAATATGTTCTACATGTGTCAAAGTGATCTTCATGTACTAGTTTTGCAACTCTGAATAAACTTATTCACAAAGGAAAGAGAGTGAGTTCTCATGTATCTCAGGATCTACTGGAATTCACGTGGATCGAATAGAATCTTTGAAAACTAAGTGAAATGACACAGAATTGATCGTGAAATTTCTGGCAAGTGAGGTAAAAGAAATCCTGGAGATTGAAATCCAGATGAGTGACGATGAAGTTTGATATATCTTGATAGATTTTTCAGCTTATACGATCTAATAGAATCCGTCAATATTCCACTTTGCCATACTTATTTCATATTATTATGCAACTTACGAGGGAACATTCCCAAGTGTCACATCGCTTTTGAGTTGAGCATTTGAGCATTATGTAGGCTCTAATGAGCTATGAATTCTCTGAAAAGAGTTCGTGCCGCTAGCCTCTTGCTGCTGAGATACAACATTTTTACTATATGTTTTGGAAAAAGCCGTGGTCCCCCTCAGGAACATCAGGAAAAGTGAGTTTTGAGTTTCCACCTGAAACTTTGCATATAGATAGGCCTCAGTGAGAATAGTTTATTGTGAAGCTTTTAGATTTTTTGGTTGCTCCTAGTCCGAGATAGGAACATTGGATCTGTCGGTGTATAGAAGCAATTTTAAGATAATTGTATTTTGGGATAGAAACAGGGAAAAGAGCTGAAACTTTCACAATAAACTATTCTCATTGAGATCTATATCTATACAAAGTTTGAAGTCAAAATTCGAAATTCAGTTTTTCAAGTTTCCCTGAGGGGGACCACAGCTCTTTTTTCTTAAACATACAGTAAAAAGGCAGTATCTCAGCAATAATAACCTAGCGGCACGAACTTTTTTCAGAGAATTCATAGATCGCTAGGATCTACATAGTGCGCGTATGCTTGACTTAAAAGCGATGTGACACTTGGGAATGTTCCCTCGTGAGCTGAATTCTAGAATTTTAGAATGAATAAATATATATGAAATGATTTGATATAAGTATAGATGGAATTTTAGAATTTTTAGAATTCTAGAATATATGTAATCAACCACCATCAGCTTTAACATATTATATCGGAAACACCAGATGATACACCTATCAATAGATGTCTATGGTATCATTTTTTCCAGTTGATGTACTCGATGTAACAATCAACATTTCAATAAAATAACCGTTGCTCACTATTCCTATTTCACTATATACTCCTACGGTACTTCCGAGTCGCCTCGGCCGTTTTTAGACATTCGCTGGGTGTTACCCACCGACACTGAACGTTGCTGACGTTCAGCTACAATGTTCCACAGGTGGTATTTGGAACAAGGGTCTTCAATGACTTTTCCCGATGTTAACATTACCTTTCTTGTTTTATTCCCAGTCATTGATTTAATTCCGCGTGTGCAAGCACAGCAGGTCATGAGACATCACCATTTCCTTATCTTACAGCAAGGTGATTTTTAATGATTCTACTCGTTCCCAAAACTGCACTCCGTTGCATTTTCTCGAGACAGTCGTCAGTTGCAACCTGATCTAAGCCAGTTTTTTCCATTAAATCTCCTTTTAGATTCGAAAGCACTTCGCCACATGTGCCAAGGACCACTGGTAAGAACGCAACTTTCCATCCTACGGTTTGTAAATCACGTTGTAAATTATCGCCCCGCGGGTATGGTGGTTCCGTATCTTGTTCCCAATTACCATTGACACAGTAACGGTTTGTTTTTATCTGTACCTGTCTTTCAATACCAGTAAACCATGATATTGCAACTTCGATGATCAAAGCTGTCTTTTCTGGCTTATTGAAGACTATTAAATATGGTTTGTTATCGTGAATGATCGTTTTGGTTTGTACTGGTTGATTCCAATACAACTTAATACTATCATTCTCTAGAACCGATTCCACTTTCTGTGAGTAGTGGGCAGGAGTGAGACCGTATTTTTGACATAATGTATAGTGTATATTTCTAGCAACAGAGTCGTGACGGTCAATATATAGGTTCGACAACCACTTGGAACAATTGGAAAGGACATGTTTAATTGTTTCAAGATGACACCCACACATTCTACAACTCTTATCGCTCAAATGCTCCTGTGAACGATGTATGCGCGTTATTAAGCATCCTTCTTGAGCTGCTAGAGCGTTGCGTACCGCTATCGATGATAGTTTTCCTTCCTTGAGCCAGGTAAAGGACTCTATCATATCCATGCTAGAGTTTGAACGTAAAACACGTCCTGCTAGCTCTAATTCTTGCCAAGTTTTGTACCGTCTGGTGTTATTGACAGTACGCATTAGCCCGACCACATGTCTTGCTAATGTTTTAGCGTCCTTAAAAGAAGCACCATCAATGATGACAGTGGAACGTACTTCTTCTAACTCATAGTCTATATCATATGGCTTTAAAATGCTGCCTGCGTCACTAACTACACATCGTTTCCCACGATTAACCATGCTCAAAAACAGATTTAATGATCCTTTTAATTCTGCTTTCGTACAGAGATACGCCCATAGGTATATGGTGGACTCCTCTATGGCGTCCTTAATCGATTTGAGACCATATCCTCCCATTTCAGCTGGCAGGTACAATCTTGCTACACAGCTCGATTTTTGTCTAGCTTTAAGTTCCACAAGAAGTTTGCGGAACTTCTTATCTAGATCTTCGCCCCGTTTTAAGACACTTGCGTATGTACCACTACCCTTAACTATGCAACTGCTTATATACTTAAATACAGGAATGATAGTGGCGTTATAGGTGTTCACTTTTTGTCGAAAATTAAGATCGGAATCCCATAACTGATGTGCTTTCTGATAACACCTGTTTTCAGCACGATCCCATGCTTCAGACTCCTTTAAACCTAACTTCTGTTCCATGCCCAAATATTTGTAGACTGCTTCACCATCTAACATCGGGAAGTTTATACTTCTGTCAGTAGATGTGTCAGTATCTATTCCTATTTGTTCACTTTGCATCCGTTTCGGTGTAAAGTGTGCTACAGCACATTTTTTGACATTCAATTTCATACTGATGTCCTTCGAAATTGATGCTACGACTTTGATCTGATCCGTTAGACTTCCAGGTGAGTTTGCATACAGTTTAAGATCATCCATATAGAAAAGATGAGACAACGAGATTTGCAAGCCTTTTTGTTTCCCAGAGGTAGTAGTATACCTACTATTGACACTATTTATTGCATGGCTGATGGGAGCCATTGCTAGACAAAACAACAAGGGACTGAAGCTATCTCCTTGTAGGACTCCGGAACGAATCCTTAGATAATTACTACGTTCTGTCTTCCCTCCGAGACCTCTTGCTTCATAACGTACTCTCCAATTATTCATGATGCCTTTCAGAAATTTTCGTAACAGATCAGGAACTTGCACTACTTTGAACACCCACTTGATGTAACTATGCGGGACACTGTCAAATGCCTTTGCATAGTCAATCCAAGCTACACTAATAGGTCTTTGGTTCTGATTCATGGCATCAGCTATTAGTGTCTGGTCCAAGGTGTGAGCATGTGAGCAAGCCCACACACCCGCACGTAATGCTATCTGCTCGTTGGGCAGGATACTTCGCTCCCTCACATACTGATCTAAATATGCGGCTATAAAACCTGTTACTAGCTTGTAGCAGGTATTTAAACAAGCTATAGGTCTGAAGTTCGCGGGATCAGACCTAGATCCGGATTTATGTATGAGTACTATGCGACCATCGGTTATCCACCTCTGCGGTAAGGGCTCACCAGATAGAATATGATGAAGAGTTAAATCATAAAGTGTTGCATTGGCTGAACCGAAGACTTTCCACCAGTACCCATGCAACTTATCTGGACCATGTGCTTTCCATGGTTTTATCCTTTGAACAATCTTCTGCCAAAGTTCAGGGTTCAATCGACCTTTTAGATCAGTCTCCCCTTGAATCTTTGACATCGAGTGTTCCCAAGCTACTAGTCGTGGACTCTTCGAGTTAAAAGACTTTTTCTTCCCTACAATATCTTTCCAGAACTTCCTGATCTGATGGATATTGGTTGGTTCTGAATCAGTACACGTTTCTCGAAATAGCATCTTAGTCGGCATGTGACGAACGCGTGTACGTTCTTCATCTGCTTTCCTTAATGCTATTCGCGATTGTAAAAGTTGAAGCCTGCACTTCAATCTTTCTACAAGAGATGTTATTTCAGATCGTGACTCTACCTTATATTTCTTTTTAAGCATCCTGATGTTGGCAAGTTGCTTATTTGTAGGGGCTACTTCCGCATTTCTCACTCGTCTATTTAACTCACTAGTAGCTTTACCGATGACGCGGCGCAAATTCTCGCATTCACTATATGCGTTCTTAAACCATTCTCTTGATCGTTGTTGCCTTTTAAGACATTTTCGGTTTCCTATCTTAGAAACTGTCATCGCACCAGCATATACTAAGTTCGACAACTGATTCCAAGATGCTCGACCTACTTTCCGATCCAACTCATTCTTTATTAGTCGATTAACTTCACAGATGATAGGTTTAATATGATTGCCGGAGACTCTTTGTGGCGTATTTCTCATTGTCATCCGACATCCTATCTTTTGTGTCTTTTTATATTCTCCCCTGAAGGTTGACTTAACAACGTCATCAGCCAAATCAGCCGGTACGCACTGATCTGGTTTTACAACTGTAGGGTTTACATCGCTACTGCTACTACCGGTGTTGTGGTTAACATCAACAGTAGTGTCAGATGGAGCAGTAACGACTTTCGAATGCAACTTCGTCTTCTTTTGAGTCAAAGACGAATCATTAACACTCACTGCGGCGGATTTGATCTTGATATCTCGCCACTTGCTGCTAAGGCCTGCCTTAGTCCTTTTTGGCAGATTCAGATCTATCCAAGCTTTTTCGACGTCGTTCCAAGATATCATACCTGACGGTATAACATTGCTGGAAACTAATCGCTTTAACTTTTCAATTTCCTCTTCTGACCAAACCGATGCCTTCCCCGATCTAGCAGGTTTTTCTCCACTCGGTCCTTTTTGACGTCCAGGACGTATTTTTTCGGACCGACGAGTGGGTGTAGGAGCCGATAGTGCGCCAGCAGTTGAATGTTCACCTTCTTGGCTAGAAGCATCGGCCGATACTACTGGAGAAACTGCTCGAGTACTTCTAGTTGCATAGGGTTGCCGGGCTCCGGCTTCGCGCAGATTTCGCCGCACAGAAGTTTTCTTCTGTACGTTTCCAGGGTCACCGAGATTAGACATTATCTCATACGTGGAGGTATCTGCATTGAGCCCCTATTTCACATATAATATGTACTTGTTTGCTAACTACTCAGATACTATATATTTTCTCTCATCGGAATCAATCGTCGTAGTGCATCTTCTCATTGGAATTCGTATTTCCCATACTTAGAGATCATCGAAACTATATCGCGAACGTAAGCATTTGTATTTCCACTCACAGCATATTCACGATCAAACCAATCACTATGACAACACATTTCATTATTACCGAGACTCATACATCCCACTAGCTGTAGTAGTTCAAATATTCATTGCCTGCCTGATTGCCGGTATCACGCGTTTTCGACACAAGTCGCAATTCCAAAATTTAAATAATTGATGTACTCTCACTGGTTCTTTTAGTGAATTATTTACTATGTCTAGCTATTCGTATTGTTCATATTCTTCTTAGGTTTTGAAATTTCCATTACTTCCGTTTTCTCGAAATTTCTATTCAGACTAAGATTCTATTTCTTGGAAACTATTTTTTGAAACTTCTATTGATTCTAATATCCTTCTTATACTCAAATTTCACCATCCTAAAATTCTGGAATTCTGAAAATTCTAAAATTCCATCTATACTTATATCAAATCATTTTATATATACTTATTATAGAATTCTAGAATAAGGTCACTGCTGAATATTTTGATCTTGCGATGTTTGTAAATCACGGAAATTCTTTTGCAATCATCGATATACATATGTACATATCGATGACTAACTAAATTGTATTTGATTGAATTTTGATTCTTAGAGTTATCTTATCTCCGCTCCAAGCACAGTACCTGAGCCTGTTTCTTCATTTATCTATCAACAAAAATTTTAGATCAATTTATTCTAATAAAGCTCGAAATACATACTAATATCAATGAGTTTCTTTATTAATGACTAAAATTTAACATGCTTTGATACTAATGATCATCTCTAATTAGCGTAATAGTATTCACAAATGTTTGAATCTTTGTTTTATTCTATTTTTTTTATTCTATATTTATTGAAATTATTCAGTTTTAGTTTGTAATATAGATGTGGCTGTATATATGCGTGGATGCAGACAAGAACCACATCTTCTATACTTACATTCACCTCTTCTTTGTTTTTCAATATTCACCGTACGCTGCGTTTATTTGCAAATGATAAGCTTCTTATTTTGAGAATTCGGATTTAAGATTTTTTTTCTTTTTACTTGTTTTTATATACATAAAGTTATATTCAAGTAGGAGCGATATTGTCGTCAATTCTTCTTTTACTATTGAAACTTTTTAAAAACTCGTTGTATTTAAGACCCCCTCAGAAAAGTCGATTTTCGTCAAAAAAATCATTTTTGAGATAAACATATGAGCATGGTGCCTAAGTTGTCTAATATACGAATTCTTAAAAATATTTTTGATTCTCGACAATTTTGAGGGATTTTATGAATGATCTTTGGGACTACTGTCCGTTCCAAAATACAAGGTTATCGTTTGCTTTTTGAATAACTTTTGATAAAAACAAGATAAAGAGCTGCGGTTTTCACCGTTGCAAAGAGAAAACCTAGGCGCATAAACAAGTATTGAAATTTGATTGGTCAGCGATAAATCAATCAGATTAATTGTTGATGAACAGTTTAAAAACGATGTTCTGGAGCCATTTCTCAGTTGTCCTTGATTGTTAATGGGATCATTAGATAGGAAATATTGTTCTCTTTTGATCTGCGCAAGATCGACATTGCTAGCTTGTTCCATTCAAGAGTTTTGAGGGTTTTTCTGAGACCTCCAATTCCAGTCCATCCATTTAGGATCACCCGGAAAAGTATCTAGGTAGGAATGATTCACTATGTTGATTTGACTGATGAAATTTGGTTTCCGGTTCGAAATGACCTGACTCAATCATCTCAACCACATCAAAATTTCACAGTCTGGTGATATGTAGCGTAATGCGTCGATGTTTATAGAGTGTATACTAAAACTCTGAGATCTGGTAAAAGTGAATGTTTTATATAAAATAAAATACCGTATTTCTTATGAGTTACTAATAAACACTAGCCATCATTAACAATTTTTAAAAAACTGCAAGGCAACAAGTTAATTTAAAAAAGTAATTTGTCATTCTTCTGTCTATATCACGTTATTCAACGGTTTAATGAATCAGAGATCGGCGGGACACGGGACCAATCCTGTCCCGTCTTGTCCCGTCCCGGGACGGGAGAAGAAAAATAGAAGTAGGGCGGGATGGGACGGGGCACGGGACAAAAGGTCGCGGGATGCGGGATAGGCGGGACTCAGTACTTCTCCCGCTTACTTTCATTAATGGAACAAAACACAAAAATGACCGTCCATTTTGTGTATCACAATAGCGATCGATTTTATGTCACTAGAGTAGAAGAATGGTTATCAAAGCGGTCGACCATTGTATGAACAGACATTGAGACAGAAAAAAAAACAATATTGACGGCCAATTTGAATTGAATGAGTGAATGATGACCGAAGAATAAGATAACGATCATAATATAATTCATCTACCATAGCAAATAGAATAAAGTTAGGCATATATGCATTTGTTCATTCTGTTTCATTTCGTCACAATTGTTACTTTCGAAAGCTGTTCATTTCAATTCGTCTTTACACATGGATTCTACGCCGAGAAAAGTCGATGGTCGTAGCTATTCTCCATGCTCTCGTATTATTTTGTCTTCATCGAGAATTGATCTCGCCTCTCCTACTTTAACACCATCAACACTCATTCATGCTTCAAGCCATACGGCTTATTCTTGTGTACAGATTGAAAATCTCCTCGAGAAAGAGAAAGGTCGTTTTGTCCTTATAAACAATACAAATAGAAACTGACGTCTGCCTGTTGGCAAGTATTTGAATTTCCGGCACTTATTGATTCTAATAGTGGTCCTCCAGAACATATTAACAAATTTGTTTCTTGCCGAAAGTGTTGCAAGACTTACTCATTCACATCCAACAGTACTCACTTTCTTCTCTATCATCTATGTGACTCGTCTAAATCTACCGATGGATCAAACACACTTGCTTCATGCTTTCCTCGCCTTCGGTTTTGCAACGATATATATACGCTGTCTACTTTTGGTGAAAATATGCTCGCGGGATTAGCCGGGACGGGATTGAAAAAATTTTAGCGGGACGCGGGACGGGACGGGAGTGAAAATATCTAGGCGGGACGGGGCGGGACGGGACACAGTCTTTGAACCACTCCCGGCAGGCCTTGCCGGGACAGTTTTTGATCGTCCCGCCGGTTTCTGTAATGAATATAAAGACAATGTAGTTAGCGCCCCATCTATCGTGATGCATCTTGTATAAGGACAATCTAATGTATATCGATAAGTACTTCGATTGACATGTAATAAATTTATGCTTCATCTCCATTTTAACTTTTAATAACAAGGTTATATTAAAAAAAACTTCTTTTGCGTTTTTCTCAAAATTGATTTTTTCGGAAATGATTGAACTGTGGACAAATTTTTTTTCAATATACTTCATTCTAGAGAGCCGTGGTTTTTTTTAATCGATAGATATATACATAGTCCTTCAGATGAGGGAAAGGAATTTTCTAATTAATCGTCAATGCTAGAGAAACCCTGAGTTTTCCAGAAAAGCAGACCTAGGATTTTCAGATTTTTGAGATTTTGATGATCTAAAAAATGCAACAAAGTAAAAATTAAAAAGCCCTTTTCCTCATCCGAAGCAGCAAGGAGTTCTCTTTCAAATAAAAGCAACCCGAACTCTGCAGCTTGAAGTATATTAGAAAAAAATTTGTACGCATAAAAGCCCTGTTTTACAGCTTGGTACCTGGACATCTCCTGAACGATAAGGTTTAGAGGTGTGAAATTTTTTTACTAATGTACTTGCATGAGCCCAACATCTATGCAAAGTTTCATCAATATCTCATGTACCCTGTCGAAGTTAGATTTTTGAGGAGGGGGGTCCCTTAAGGATTTCTTTTGTGGTTTTGATACTTATGAGCTACATTCTATTGTGATATATATTTACTGATCACCAACTAAAATACATACTAAAAGACATAAATCTACCTAATCATGATTGAAAACATAAGCTTCTGAATGAGATATCTATGAAAAATGTTATTAGAGATATTCTATTAACTGTTTACATATAATAAAACATTGTTCTGTAATAGTAACAAATCCAACGATTCAAAACTTTAACATTATACAGGATTCCGCTATTCATTCTCTTGTTTTTTCTTTCCTCCTACAATAACGATCTTTATTGTCTAATCCAAAGGTTAGACACTCGTTCTTGAAAATATAGAAAACAGTTAATTGAATAAGAATATGTTCAGAGAAAAGAATAACATATTCAAACTTGTTGCACAAAATAGCAGAATGCACTGGAATCCGTTCCCAGTAAAGAGAAATCTGTCTCTTCTAAACAAGAACGCATACCTATAGTTTCAGAACATGTTCACACAGTTTGACAGAAATGCATTCATGTGTCAACAGAACTTATTCGACACGAACATATTTGAACGCATCTAACGAAGAAATGGTGTTCAATTTAAAAAAAAAAATTTTTTTTTATGTATGAAATATATGTGTTCGGTCTTTGTGGACCGAAAAAAGGACACTTCTTTAATTATAATTATAATAAACGCATGAAAACCATAGTTACTGTACCTAGATCTCTGCTGGAATAACTAATGGAAGACAATTGTTCATGTTTATTTTTCTTATGTCGTCTATTGCGCCGCCAAGTGACACTTACACAAGTCACGAAAGTCTTACCTGAGAATAAGTATATATTCATTACTAGAGCAAAATTCTGAAAAAAGCAAGTATAGACAACGTAGCTGTTCATCGTTTCTTATGATTTCCTCGATGTCTAGTCTGATGGGCGCGACGGTTTCCTAGAATTAGGGCTCTGTCTAAAATATAAAGGTAATGCTATGTTACGTTTTGTGGCTGGTCAGAACTATCGTTCTAGACAATCAAATTTCCTAACTTATTACTAACTTGCATAATATAGTCATAGCCAAAGACGAAAGATAAAAAAGATACATCTTTCGAATGCTGATAGAAACGAGATTTTGAATGGAAAAATTAATCATGAAGTTGTCAATGCCATGAGATCGAACTGAATATGTCTTTTTGACCATGTGAAAGTTGCGCATCAATGATGGTCTACATAACAAGTTGAGCAAGAATGCCAATTCATATTTACGGTCAATTTAATATATGCATAAATTAAAAATTATCAAAAAATTAAATTCAAATTATCGATAATTTAATAAACCTAAAATATGAATTATTTGCATTTCGTAAGTAAAAATGGAAGATATATACTACAATAAGTTCCAAAAACAGTAGAATAATTTTGTTTAATTCTAATGAATATATTACGAAGTTCAAATAATTCAAATTTATAACTTATGAAATAATCAATAATTTAAACTTAAAATAAATTAATTATCGATAATATAAATTTTTTTTTGAATTTACGATACAAACAAAAATAGTTTAAATTTCTGATAATATAATTCATACATAAATTAAATTGAAAGTTAATATAAATTGATACACTTATACCTTAGGAACGTATTCCTGCTGATCTAGAACAGGTTCACAACGAACACGTTTCTAGTAATCAAAATGCGTTTTTTTCATTTCGAAAAAAACGCATCTCGTCAAGAGAAAAAAGTTTCCAAAAGAAAACAAAAACCGTCTTCAGGACGTGTTTCATTATTTGAAAAACTCGTTCTTCACCATTTTTCTGACACTTTTTTTCATGGGTGGCATAGAATGGAAAACAGCAGCTAATAGTTTCAGATGCATCACATGTTTAATAGTCCAACTACTCTTGACATTGAATGTTCACAGTTATATGTTCGCAATATAGAAATGAGTTACTTATTACTATTTTCTTGACGTCATTTTATCTATATCTTGATAAACAACAAATAAACACTTAGTCAATTTTCTCTGGTCTAGTGAAGCTTTCGAATAATAAGGTAGTTTCTACTTATGAGATAGGGATGCACTAGTTCTAGTCGTGACCGGTTAACTTGATACCCAGATAGACTGATGCATTCCTGTCTTGGGAAAATCTATGACACAGAGGTGACATACATTTATTTGAGCTTATAACACAAGATTCTGATAGTCAGATCAATCATAGCAAATTGGTTATTGACATGATTTTGTTGTTAGCTAACGACCTTTTACCCAAAGTATCTCATCCTGTATCATAAGATGAAAAATCAAATTTATTTCTATATTCTTCCAGAAATATATTTCAGTAAACTATTGGATCCAACGAGTCCAATAAGTTTTATATTGTAATTTATTTTGTAGCTGCTTCCTCAACAATTACATCTACTGTCGATTTTCAAATCTTCACAAACCATTTTTATCATATATCTTTTACAGTTACTACCAATGCTACTTTTGGAAGAATGAAACAAAATAAGAAACGGTGTGTTTCAAAAGGCTATCGAAATCAAGATTTTTTTAGAGATTTCAAAGAGTTGTAACAGCTTCATAAAATATTATCAAACTTCGCAGGATACACTACAATCAATAATCATTCAAATCAACTTAGCTAACAATTTCTCTTGTTCAGACTAGTGTCATCAGTATCCTAATTACTAGAGTATATTAAAAGAGCATAAGACTTTCGTAGATATGTTTTCCGTACTTCATGAGCTCATAGAAAAAACCTATTAATCCATGCCTGTGGAATTAATTTTTCGAAATGCGATGCACAGTCAGTAGTCCTAATATTGCAGCAAAAAAACCTTGAATTAGTAGTAATAGATTTATGAGTCGCAGCTAATAATCATCATGTAGAGCTGATCATTATTTTTTCGGATATAGTGAATATTTCTATATCGATTCAAGTGTATTTGATCATATACTGATGGGCCATCACAACGCGGGAAGCATCGAATTTTATTCAATTTCCCAGCTGTTTCAAATGATGCTATTGAGAGCATCTTTTTCTTTTAATGTCCCTATTCACATGTCCAACGTAATGTTTTTCAGAGTGGAACTAGTTGTTTTGAACAGGGTTATAGAAAGGGTGATATTCATCTACACTCAGAATAGCATGAATATGCGTACTTACGTGAGATGGATCATATTTTTTATTTTTTCAATCATATATAAATCAAATACACTTGAATCGATATAGAAATATTCACTATATTCAGAAAAATAATGATCAGCTCTACACGATGATTATTAGTCGCAAGTCAAAAATCAAGTACTACTAATCAAGATTTTTTACGCCATAATAAGACCTATTGATTCTAGCTTTTGTTGTTTTATCACGAGGAGATTATATTATTCGATGTGTTTTAGAATAAATTTCTTCGGCTACTGATATGTGCTCCATAATCAGATATCAACAAGATCTGACACAAGCTGGAACGATCGTTGTAAATTTTTTACATGGTATATTTAAGAAACTGTTTGAATTATGTTTTACAATGCAATGGAATATGTCTTCTATTATCGCTTTGTAATTATATGAAACAATGATTTCTGTCTTTATTGAATTAAGATAAGTGGAATATTAACACAGCAAGGAGGAAAGGTCGTACTGAAAGAGTAACTGATGGGTAGCTGAGAAAAAAATAAATAGAAAGTGAATATTTAACATCTTAACTAAGAAATGTTTAAAGAATGTCTTTTGCGGATTCGAATTAGATTCCAAGTATCTCAAAGATTTTAGAAGATTGCAATAATCGTCGTTATTTATTGTCAGCTACTGTCTGATGAATGAAGGAAAGGCTGCTTGATAATGAGAAAAGAAAAATTTTTCTTTTCTTAAAAAGAGTGACTATAGTTCCTTTCCATCGTAGTGTTGACTATCTGATATTTTCAATAGTTAGATCATCACGTTCCCAATATAGTTTATGCGACTTGTTACTTAGTAATCAACAGGTCTTCCTTTACTATTATTTCATGGCATAGCTCATCGATAACGTTCACTGAACATTCTTGGTTATGGGAGGCGACTGCTTTCTAGCGACATAATATGAGTCAAATTGTGACATTTAGCACGATTATTTATATAGTTAAAATAGGTGAGAAATCTCAAAAGACTTGGCGCAGTGGTACTCATATTGATTCATATCAGAGCTGTCCATGAGGTCGCTACAATCAATGCGAATTCTG
>CAJNOL010000484.1:40157-61641 GCA_905250125.1 Rotaria sordida
TTCGAACAATCGCACCCGCATTGATACCCACACCCACACCCACACCCTCGATTTTTTGTTAAGAAAAAAAAAATATATATGCGAAAGTGACGTCAAAGACAACAAAGCTTGAAGGTTTTATTTGAATTTGATCATACTTAATGTAGATCTAGCAAATATGTGTATTGGCTGTGCTTTGAAAAACGTTTCAGTGTAATAATGGATGAAAGACATCTCTTCTAAAATGACATAACTCTCCAAAGGCGTAAACGGGAAAATGTAAATGAATAAAAAAAAAATCTTTTACAAAATCCGAGATTATTTCGACAACATGAAACATAATCAACTAAAAGAAGTTTTATATTTTTTAGATAAATATCTTTTGATTATCATCAACTATTTACATTAAAAAACTATTTGTATTGAAAACAAACAAGATTTTTTCATATCATCGTTTAGATGTTTCGTTCACCATATTTTTTTGAACGAAGAATTAAATTAATTTTATCTAATTTAAATATGTGTTTAAAACCTCTTTCCTTCCTTCTCTGAAAAAAAAGTCAATTTTCGTAAAAAAATGAAAATGAAAATAAATGCATAGGAGATAGTCTGATTCCTGCTCTTTGAGAAACAACATCATTTTTAAATCGACATTCCTTTTTTAAGCAAGGTTTTTGATAATTTTTATCACGTACATCTTCAAAAAACAGGCTTTTGCCAAAAAAAATGAAAAATCTTTTTCGTTTTTTCTTGATTTATGATTTTTTGATCTCGTGTCCAAGAGTCTTGAAAGATTTTCAATCAATATATGCAATTTTTTTGTTAGACAGAGCAGGGCAAAACGCAGAGCACCACAGAATTCCTTTCTTCAAATAAGCTTTATTTTTATTATAAATACAGACACTTATGTAACAAAGCACCCATTTTGAGTGAGTCTTTTCAATCATTGAACTTATGATTCCTTTCTCTGCTAAAAAAGTAAGCATTTACAGAAAAAGGCCTTAGTAGTGCTCTGTATCTTGACATGGTTTTTCTAACAAAAAGAAAAATCAAACATATAGCACGAGCTTGAATCGAGAAATGTTGGACGCAAAATGGGCTATTTGTAATCTTTGTTTAGTGAATATCTCTATCTTGAAAATTTCAGCCAACCAATTTAGACATACTCGGACTATGATCGGTTTTCGAGGGAAGACTTTAGTAGATTTAAAACTATTAGAATTTATATTTAAAATAAAAAAAAAAATAATATCGAGTGATGATATAAAAAGATTTTAATTATTTTTAAGTTATTTTTGGAAAATTTAATACATATAATAAATATAAATTGTCACTTTCCACTACGAGATAAATATTGTTCTTTCCAGTTATTCCTAATTTTTTTGATACTACGATATACTTTTACATTTTTGACATATGAAAGTACAAAATACAATGTGACGTATCAAGAGAAGAATACACGAAGTATACTGTTTATCTTTGACTTTACTCACTATTGATTATGTTAGAATCTCTGATTGTTGTGTTCTAGTCACACGGAAAAAAATTAATTAGATCGATGACAATCGACAATATTTTAATATAAAATAAATAAATGTCATTATAATTTTCATAATCTTAATATAAAAGATTATACTTATCAGTATAAGACATACACATTAAAACGATTGTTATTCTACTGTCTAGTCATCCATGTTCGACATGCATCTAAATTTTTCTATTTACATTCGACTTCTTTTACTTCCTGTTATTTATTATTTTAAATGCGAATTAGTAGAATAAGTTCGAATACTGTCGAATTAGATGTTCAAATCCATTTTCATCATTTTGTTTTAGTCTTTCGACTAGTCTGAACCGTTCGAAGGACTTTCTGGACTAGTCTAGACGTGTGTGAAAGACATTTTTCGAAAAGATGAGTGGTCATGACAGATGTGAAAAATGTTTCAGACCAGACTTGACAGGTGTTGCAGACAGTTCAGGCTAGTCATATCGGCCATCTTCCTTTATTTTTTGCTTATCTGGGCGAATGCACAAGATTTTATCGGGAAACGTTTAAGAATGCTCAGTAGGTGCTTTTACTATCGAAAACCTATTGAAACGATGAGTGGGTATACTTCAAAAAACTGTCAAATACACAGAAAAACAGGTTATGAAGAGAACTTATCTTTGTTTCAGATATTAACATTCATATAAGAATCAATAACAACTAACTCACATAGGCCAGAAAATCATCTACTACTTTTATTGCATCATTAGAAAAGTATTCTTAGCATGCAGCATACTTATGATCAACTAGTATATTTCGCTTAACAATAAACTACGAAGTATATTGTAAATTCTTTTGAATTTTTTTCATTTGAAAATAGACTTATGCAGATTATATAAAGCCATCTGATGAGATCTGTAGTAGATGGATCGAAACGCGCCGTAGTGACTATAAATTAATAGGATTCATCCATGTTATCCACACGCTCAAGAGCTCTTAAGGAAATTTGAATTTATTTTTGACAAAAACCAAATATCGCTGATATGATTGTAAGAAAAACCGTAATAGTAAGTTTATGGACCATATTAATGTCGATTATAAACCAATAAAGGATTCGAATGCCAGAACTCATTTTCTCATTTTCGGTATAAGTTGACATCGCATAGAGATATTGAATGGAATTTTCAAGATCTCTTTATTCCGCCTCACTTTTGATTGTTTTTCGATTGATTGATCGAATATTAATTAATTTTCTTGTTTTTTTCGTAACTGTTCGCTTAATCAATTGTTGATAGTTTGTTACTATTCATTGGTTGATATCAGCTATTGTTATCAAATATCCAATAATAATTAATGATAGAATTGCAACATCAACGAATATTAGTACATCCAACATATTGGTCACATTGGTTCTGAACAGCAAATATTCGAACTCAATAATAATTAATACTAGATCAAGTAACAATACATAAGAAATAGTCATTATCAGATAATAACCTTTAATATCGGTATTAGTTACTTCTCGTTGCAATCGAAAAAGAAAATAATTTAGATTTTTAAGTTTTCCTAAATCGTAGTAGAACTTCGAGTTGTATGCAATGAGTTTTCCGTTATTCGTTACACTAGCCATAATTTCATCCATGTTGACTGCTAGAGTACGATAGGTTTTCCATCCATAGTAAATTGTCATAGAAAAAAATTACATTACAAAATATTCCTATTAATACATATGATCTTTGCACTTGTTTAACCTGCCACGGACTATCTTTAATATAATCGAACAATGTCGAATTGTTGAATAGAAATTGTGATCAATACAGACAGATCAGTTCTGGTAGGAGTTGTTGAACAATAACTATCACAACTCATGCCATGATATACATTGCCGATATATAACGGTTGCTCGATAAACAATTGTGCTTGTCAGATATTTCCGTTGTCTTCGATGTTTCAATACCCACAGTATTTTTTTCATAGAAGTCAAACCGAGCATCCTCATAACAACTTTCAACAAGCATCTTTTCCTTTTTCCATTAGCAGACACATGTACGTGATAGAGATAAAGCCAACACAACACAGTTAAGTATAAGTGCAGAAAGAAAGGTCAGTAGACTTCGAGAAAGGTATTATTTTATATATACATAGCTTAGTTCAGTAGATGATAGAATCCAATATTGATATACACTACATACGGTAAAAAAATGAGAGTATGAACACTAAGATGCCGAATATCCCTGTTTTTTATCACATGACCGAATATTTCGCCACAATTTTTCTTTGTATCTGAGCTGAACATTATCAGAAAAGATAATAATACAGCAGAAAGCGGCAAACAAACGAGTGCACACAAGCAAAATATGGTAATTGTGAATATCCTCTTCCACATCACCATTTGTATCCATCGGAGGTCAGTATAATAATCTTTTCTTTTATTGTATGTCGAAGTGGCTTTAAATATAGGTTATTAATCTCTTCAAATATATCTTTCATGTCGCCAACGATCGAAAGAATTGATTCCAGCAAACAATTATGATTAACATGTTCGACAAGTGTCTCTATCAGTACACATTTGAATAGTTCAATGTTCCACTGCTGCGTAGGTAGATCATGGATTGGTAGCAAATCGTTGTCTTTAAATTGTAAGGTTTTCGTTGATGATTTATTCGAAATTTTCAGCAGCGAATGATCCTTAGCTGTAGCTATTAGTTTCAATATAGTTAACATACCCGTTTCGACTTGTTTTCTGTCTCAAGTTTTTGATTTATCCTAGTCACACCAAGTTAAAAAATGCTCTAATATTTCGTTATTTGAGTTATCCTTAAATATAATCTGCTCCATTAATAACCTAGTGATTGCTGTCTGATTCTTTAAAAGATGAGGGTGAAGGTGATGATAAGGGGAACGGTGGCTTTAAATCAAATGAAATGATTACTTACTCGTCTTTATCATAGTAGTTTTTCTGAATATTGTCCAATGTTTTCACGTCTGACGATTTACTCGTGGATGTCAAACATTGCTGATTCATGTATAAATCTAACTTGAATTTTTTTGTAGCATCAACCTTTTCAATTGGTTTATTTTGAATAGATTTTAACGACAGGTTCGAGTTGGAATGGTCTAGGACGATGAAGTGATTCATGATCGGATTCCATTTTGACGTCCATTTCTTGTCATATTGGGAAAGAAGAACAAAAACTTCCTTTGCAATATTGTAACTATATGGCACTAAAGATTGATTGGATGACTGAATCTGGTCACTAAACAATACAGGAGAAACTCTTATTTGAACTCGGCATTACAGAACTGGAGCAAACTCAAGAGATCAACCCATAGTTATTTTCGAAAGACGAATATGTCAGGAAATTGTTCTAACGCCTAGTGCAGAAAAAAAAACAATGACTATTTCAAGATTGGAGAAACCATCGCGTCTCTTCTTCTCTACTGAGGACAGACTTTAGGTGTGGGTGTGGGAGGGTGTGGGTGTGGGTATGGGTGAGTGTGGGCGTGGGTGTGGATGTATGTGGGTGTGTAAATAGTTGAGTACAAACTCACACCCACCCACCCACACCCACGCACCCTCATAGCCTGACGAAGATAAAATTCGAAACGCGTTGCTACCATTACCCTTCTTTATTTATTATTCGAATAAATTATATCTATACGTATTTTCCTTTATTCAATTTCTTCCTCAACTCATCTCCAGATTTCTTGAGAGACAAAAAAAAATTATATATATATATACACTTCTATTATTTTAACTATATGTGAAACGATATTCCTCTATTTTCCATAATTGTATTTTCACAACAATCGATTCGAATCCACAAAAAAGAATCCAGAGGAATTCAGGATTCCAGGATTCCGTTTTTTTCCCCCTTGACCCACACGCACATCCACACGCATACCCACACCCACATCCAAACTGATAACTAAGTAGGGATTTTGATTTATGGATTTTTTTTTAAATGTAGTACGAGACAAGTTCTGATTTCCTAGATCACTATCTACATCATGTTCACATATTATGCACAATTAGACAATTAACACAGTTCTGGTGACCAGTTTCAGTGTTTGTCAAAGATTAAGTGACCAGTTACGGTTCTTTTCAGAACAACTGGTGACCAGTTCGAGTTCTTTTCAACGTGTCTGATCACCAGTTCTTTTAAGAACTCAGTTTACTTCTTTTGAGAAATCTCTAAACAGTGGAAGCTTGTTCTGAGTTCCTTTGAAAAGAACTCGGTACTTGTTTAGTTTAATCACTTAATCACAGTGTCCTCACCCACACACAGTGCTGTGTGTGTGTATATAAATTACACCAATCAGCGTGAAGTGTAATTAAACTGAACTAGAACCAAGAACTCGAACTGGTCACCAGTTATTCTGAAAAGAACCGTAACTGGTCACTTGATCTTTGGCAAAGACTAAAACTGGTCACCAGAGCTGTGTTAATTGTCTAATTGTGCATAATATGTGAACATAATGTAGATAGTGATCTAGGAAATCAGAACTTGTCTCGTATTATATTTAAAAAAAAAATCCCTAAATCAAAATTCCTACTTAGTTACCAGTTTTAATTTTTTTCAATTTCATTATCCACAAATGTGGATGCGGTTTGAGGATGCATTTATGGTGACCAGATTTAGGGTAAATGATAACTTACCACTGCTTTTCTCTTTTGCTTATTGAAACTATTAGATCGCTAAAGAAAAATTGTATGAGTACACTGATTTTCACTTGACAGAATGCTTTGACAAAGTACTTTATTGATTTTATTGAATATTACTTTCTGCATGTTTTGTTGACCTATAGTGTCAAATTTCTTCGATTAAGTTCTTCTCTATTGCTTACAAAGCAGAAATCAAACTGTTATCCATGTTAGACCTCGTCATTCAATACATTGATATTCATGAGAGATCAGATTAACATAATTAACTTCATTTCAGAAAAACAGTACATTCTTCTAAAGAATTTTTAGTGAGAGAAATATGTTGTAGCAAAAAGTTCGTCAAAAGCACATAGGTAATTCATAATAAGATGTTCGATAGAACTTATTTGTTCATTAGTAGCAATTAATTAGTAATGAAATAGTTATATCAGTATCATTAGATTCCATTAAGTGTATAGAAAATAAAAGGCTCAAAACAATTAAATGATGAATCAAAAATTATGGATGAAATTATTTTACTAGTGTTTTCTGTCGATCATAGAACAGAACTCTATGAAAACTTAATTGGAACACAACTATTGGCATAGATATTAGCTTCGATTTGGAATATCATCGTATATGCGTCCAAATCTAATTGTCGAATCCGTTTTTTGCTTGCTTCTTTCGGAATTCAGTTGGATTTTATCGACTGATCGTATATTCATTCATGTAGTCAAAAATTGGTGTTGCCATCGAGGAAGGTACATAGAACAAATTGTCATCTGTCAAATAAATATCTTAGATCGAAAATATAGAAGACAAGACTTGACTAAAGCAGAATTATGTACTAAGGATATAGACCATATTGTTCATGTGATTTCCACTAATCAATCGAACCACATCCTAACCTACTCATACTTACTTTCGTGTTGTCAGTAAGACTTAAGTACGATGTATGATGTCGTTCCACTCTTTAATCGAATGTACTGAAGTAGAAGATCCTTCTGTGAACATATAATTCACTTGAGTTTATTGTGATAAGTACAATCGGATAAAAATAGTTGTTTGCGTATTTAAGTTCTTTAAGATTATATTTATTTATTAGTTACTGACAAACAAAATTAGATTACATTCTAAGAAATTTTTATGACTTTAAGTCTTCCAACTCAAAATAAGCTAAGCAACAATTTTACAACACATAAAAAAAAGCAATATTTAGATAGTTATATGTTCTGGTAGTTTATTTCATTGCCATGAGTTTATCATATTATAGTTGCTTCAGTGATCCTAAAAAAAGAAACTTTATATCTGTTGTACTTCATAAAGACTAAATACTAGAATAAAAAAGAAATCTTAAAAGTTTGTGACAATTTCCTGATTCTGCTTCTTTTTCAATTTCCTATGCTGTCTTATCAATAGAAAAGCGTTCAAGAAAAATTCTTTAGTGTAATCTCTTGTGAAACTAAAATGTAAAACCTGATATACCTATTGTCATCAAATGAATAAGGTTGTGAAGTGTGGGAATAAGTATAGGTATATTATTTGTCTACACATACACACATACCATGATTCTGAATATTTTTGGAGGATTCAAGTAAACCCCTCCACAGAATAGAAGCCCATCCGGAATAGAAGCCCAGTCTCATCGCTATAATTTTCCGGATGTAATAGAAGCTCACCCAAATCGAAATGGCGAATGAGGAAAAAAACTTTTTTTGCACATCCCGCAGGGAAATTTTCGAAAAAAATTTTTTTCTCATATTCGAAGATGCTTTTATAGTATCTCGTAGAGAATCGTACGAGTGTTTATACTAGATAGAAATCTTTCAAAGCGATGCCAATTTCACACTAATTTCTACCCATTCCAAGAATGGAAATTGGTGTAGCCCTAGGTCATCCTAATCTTCAAAAATTTCGTTTTTTTACTTAACGATTTACAAAACTTGTTAAGCCCGCCTTCCTCAAAATTCGATCTCAGCTCCAGAACATCGAGATAGCATGAAACTTTGAGGATATGTTGGGGGTGTAAAAGTATGTCTGTGGTGAAATTTTTAGCTTCCTATCTTGATGTCTGAGGTAGATACGAACCAAACAAGGGTCGAAAAACAGCTTATCGCGTCTTCAAAAATTTTCTATGGATGTTCAATCAATATGGTTGATTGTTTTTTCATATGAAAGAGCATGTCAGGATGCAGTGCTAATGAGGGCCCTTTTTTAAATTCTTATCTTTATGAAGAAAAAAGGCTTCACAAGTTCAATCACTCAAAAACCCCTCAAAAAATGGCGCTCGTATAATAAAATTACTTATCAATATAAAAATAGCAAAGCTTTATCAAAAAAAGGGCTCTCATAGGCACTGCAGTTTTTGATGCTCTTTCAAACAAAAAAAAGAAATTTGAGTTTATATCGCATTATAGTTGACTTTTGGTGGAGATGCGTCGTTCGACTACAACTTTGAGAAAAAAAAAAGAAAAAAATCTTTGGATTTTTTCAAAAACTGCTGGTTTTTCGAATAGGGGTTGTCAAAAATCTTGAAAATTTTTCGGAAAGAAGGGAGTACCGAAGAAGAATTTTTATCATCTATGAAAGACCAAATGACAGGCTATCTTCTTATATATTTGTCTTAATTTCAGTGATTCTGACAAAAAGTGAATTTTTTTAGGGGGACCTTAAGAAATTCTTAAAAACTTATCGAGAAATCCTTTGAAAATTTCCAGTTTATGAAAATTTCTAAGAAATTTTTTGAAACAGTAGTTGACTTCCTCCCCAAGTTCTGTCAATCGAAACACCGCTACATATATGCTGTTGCATAGGAATTTTAATAAATTTACTATAATCTTGGTGTGATTTTCATTGAAAACAACATTTCAGATTTTACTGTACACGGCGAAAAACTGGATCACAGTAGAAGCCCACCCTCAAACTTATGATTTTCCAAACATAATAGAAGCCCAGTGGGCTTCTATTCTGTGAAGGGGTTCAATGATAACTCCCGCTAAAGAATTAATTAGATATCTTACCCTTCTGACATTTACTTGAACTAACGCCTGTATACCACCACAGTAATCGAAAATCACATACAAAAACTAATTTTTTTAAAACCATATGATAAGAAAATTATTTATTTTGTTTCAATTTCAATATTACATTTTTGTCGCGAGTGAAATATAGCTGTTTCTGAGAAGTAGCAATTTAGTAAGAGTTATATTCATTTAAGACGAAATAATAATACAAAGATTGAAACAGAAAAATAATTTTTTAATGCTAAAGTTTGAAAAATCAATTTTTTGGATACAACTTCTGATGAACAATACCGTAGCATCCTCACTCTTTGATGTACCCTTATAATTATATTGATCAGTGTAGAGTGTCGTTCTTCTACAGTTACATCTTCACTTGTAGCATGTTCCTAGATGAATCTAACTCTAAGTTCATCGACATCAAACTCATCAACAATTCTAAAAACATTATGTTAATTACCTTCATTAAAGAGAAGTAAAATTTCGTTTAATTTTAGTCTTGATATTAGTCCAAACGTTACCAAGTTGTTCTTTATAAAACTTCGATGGCATTACAAAAATGATGAATGTAAGCATAGGTGGAATGAATGAAACAAAATATCCAATAAGATAAAATGTTGCATCATTGTTTGAATTCATACATTTTGATACAAATCCAATGACTAAACGTGGTATTCCAAGTATAACTATTACAAAAGGAGCAACCAATATATGCTTATGTACTTGAATTTGTTCTATAAAAATTGCTATGTATTTTGTATTTGTTCGAGTCTTTGCTTGTTGATGAGATGTTTTTAAGATGAGAACCACAGTCGAGACAAGATTAATAGCAAATGGAGTACAGAAGTGAAATGCATGTATAAACATATTGAACGTTTGTAAATTCGATGAATAAGAAGTAATACACCAAATTCTGCTATCATCATCGAATTTATCATCCATTAAACGTCGATAAAATGGATCACAAATACAAGTAGAAATAATGAAGATTGAAAGAATAATGATAACTATTTTAGCTATTTTTTTACTTCTCTTTTTTTGAAAGCCAATCGCATTTATGGTTACAACTGCTCGTTCAACAGCAATACAAGCATTTAACCATTGATCCATATTGAGAAAAACTTGTAAGAGAAAATCAATAGATAAACATTGAATATGCAAAAATAAACGATTTGTAATAATTTTCATTTGTGCAAGAAGAAGTATCAAAAATTTTAGTCCGAACATTGTACTTGTGAATAAAGTCGTTATTGATGAAGTTAATAAATAAAGACCACAGCCAACTTCACATATTTTTTTATTATTGAATGTAATGAAAGATAATATTCCATTAATATAACCAATTGTTATAAAAATAATAGTTAAAGCCAAACTAATTTTGACCATAGATGATTGATGTATAACATCAATATTTGGTTGAATATAATAACCTAAAATTCCATCAAGTGAGAAACCAAATCTATTTGAACTAAATTGACATCTTATTCCATAAAAACATGGTTGACAAATGCAACTTGTTCGTTGTGGACAAGTAGGACTGTCTTGAAAACATTGTCCTCCATTTTCACAAACACTTTGACCAAAACAATTAGATGTCATACTATGATTAAATTCAAAACAGTTTGCTAGACGTTGTTTTTCGAAATTATAACAGAAACAAAGATAAATATCATCATAAAAGCAAGAAAAATTTAATGAATGTTGTTGACATGGTAGGTGATAATATTTAATACGACGAATAATATGCATTTGAACGAATGTTTTATTAAATAATTGATTAATATTTGGACAATGATCAGATGATTTTACCATAGTGAAATATGTTGCCGATCGATTCTGTGTTCGTTCAATAGCAGCTAGATAATAATTTTTATTTTTAAATTCAATAAAAATCAGATGAAATGGCAAAGACCAATAAATTGTTACGGAATCTTGTTGAATAGGCACTGTTCTTAAAATAGTTGATCTTCTTGGGTTCATCTCTTTAATAATTTCTAACAAATGAATAAATATTACTTGAGATATAATAATATTCTTTTCAAATGAAATATGAATTTTCTTCTCGGCAATTTCACATTGTTCACCAATATAACCTATTGGGCAAATACAATAAAATTTTTTATGTGGTAATGCATATTCATCAGCAGGGATACATGTACCACCATTTAAACACATCGAATGATTATTTCTTTGGCAGATAGGATCAGTAAGAAGACATCGATAGCCAAATCTATTCATTGGACAGACGCATATAGATCGATTATGAGAAGATAAACCAATGCATTTTGAGTCAGATGAACAGTTGCAATTATATGAAATAGTACAATATTGACCAGACCATCCTGCATTACATTGACAATATGTAGAATGATCTCGACTATTCGAATATATAATACATTTGCCATGAATGCATTTTGAATTTGAACAACTTTCAATAAAGTCTTTTGAACTTGGAATAATAACAATAAATGCTAGACGATGAACTGGTAAAAATGGAAATTTAATTGGATATAAGAAACTTGCTCGATAATTTAGCGAAATTTTTTCATAAATGTCAATATGTATTGAATAATTTCTTGTTTGAGATTTTGGTCGATTTGAATAAACTAAATAGACATTAAATTTAGCTTTACAATTTCTAACCGATAAATAACTCAATTGTTCGTATGAATGAATAATTCTTTGTTCACTATCATCGATCAGTGAGATTATAATTGCAAATAATGTTGATCGAGAATCAGACATTACTCGAAATGCCATAGTTAAACTGACACGTTGATTTTGATTTTGACAATGATTACCATAATAACTAGGCGGACAAAGACATGTATTTGTTATTGAATTATTTTGCTCATTGAGCCAAACCCGTAATTGAATACCTCGAGAACATGGATTCTTTCTGTTCATCATAAGTTCATATCGCTGTGGAAGTCGAATAATTCCTGATGGTCTAATACCAGTTGTTTGATTATCCGTATTGAGTTCGGTCAATCCATCTAATGAAAAGTATTTAATAAATCGTTTGCTTTTGATTTCTAATTTTTTACAGAAAAATTCTTCAACTTCAAAACGAGAAAAATCTCTGTAGTAACATAGTCCATAGGTGTGATTTTTCATACAAAATTTTTCATCATCACCATATTCACAGTCAAATTTACCGTTGCATAAATGATCAAGATTTATGCATCTTTGGAAACTCGAGTTTTTACATAAGAAAATTTTTTTTTGGTATATATAGTCGTATTTTCGGCATAGTATTCGTTCATCAGTAGCACCAAGACAATCGATGTTGTTGTCAGCTATTTTTTCAAGTGGTATACATGTAAATTGATTTGTATCAGGCAACACACATAAATGTTGATTTGATGAACAATTCAATGTTGTAAACGAATAACAACCGATTTCATCTTCACCCTTCGGACAATCCCAAATGCCATCACAATGAGTATAAATGTTATTGCATGGCCACTGTTCACATTCTGTTTCATCTGTCTCATTTTGTTTGTCATTATTTATTGGAATCAGATGAGTTAATCCATCACAAACGTGTTGAAATAAAAGCTTCGTTCTAGCTAAATCAACATTTTCATCTTCGTCTTCACAGTAAACGGGATTCGGGCCACAGTGACAGAATCCATCTTTAACTAACGATTGATGAATATATTTGTTAACCGTCTTGCATTCAAAAAGTTTTTTTAAACCGTCTGTCAAGCCAGCATCCATAAGATGCATTTGATCTTCGTCATCTCCTTTTGGACAGTCCATTGTATAATCCATTAGACGATTCCTTGAGATACATTTTAAAGAGTTGATACACTGATACATGTTAGATCTATTACACATTTCAGAAGTATAGTTATAAATTAAAAAGTATGCTTTCATTTCATATATGAATACATGCAAAGGCGACAGATATACTTCTTCCATTGTGTATTTCATCGTATTAAGAGTCGGTATGTAGTCAGGACGGAAACAGGTTGCATTATTGAATAAAAACTTTTCACCAGGAGGAGCATAGTACTCATAATCAGAACTATTGTAACATATGAAAGCTGCTGGATAGTATGAATCCTCTAAAATTGACAGATCGGCTTTCTTGAATGCCAGTCGAATGTCATTAGAAAAGACTGGAACAGTAGGGAAATAAAAAACATCTGGACATTCTTTCTCAATGATTTCAAAACACTCTTGTTTCACGCATGTCTTATTAAAAAATGGCTTCTCATATATCGATTGTTTGATTGTAGATCTAAGGGCTGACCAACAATCTTCGGATGTAGAGTTATCTTTAGCCAAAAATAAAGCTTGAAATAAATGGCTTCTACGCATACCGAAATTAAGATTTCCGGTGGGTACCGAAAGAAATTGATTCTCTTCATTTTTAAATGACGGCTGTTCATAAATGAAGGTCAACGATTCGTGTATTCTTTCAAAACCTTCATCTGTCGTGTCAACACAATCATTCGTAGTATTATCATCATAATGAAAAGCCATAGGTATACATTGTCCATTCGAGCATTGGAATTCATCATCTTGACATACCTGAATTTCAATTTTCCAACAATCTTTTTCATCCACTTTATCATCAATGCAATCAACTTGACCATCACAAATCTCTCTCCAATCCAAACAAGCTGGTGATGGACCACGATTACATTGTAAATGAGTATAACAGTTTACATCAAGACTGGCGTATCGCTCTTCATAGTAATCATTGATCATATCATATAGAGATGAATGGTTTTTATGAACATAGTTAATTTCATATTGACATAACGAACCAAATCTTGGCAATGTACAATTATAGAAAATTTCTCTTTCCAAAGATCGATTATTTGATATTGACATTTGATTTAGATAGAGTTGATAACGCTCTGCCACGTCAATCGGCGCTGACCAAAGATATAATTCATAACTAGTAATATTCTTTTTCGCAAGTTCCGCAAAAGTAAACTTGGAAAAAATATGATTATTTTCTATATGAAATTTCGATGGTAGATCATCCATACAATAAGTTATCAATTCACGGCTAATATGCCATTTATCAAGTGAAGCATGTACACGCAAACAATCGTGTTGCAATACATGATTATTTTCACTTACCCAATCTGTGTAATGCAGATTGATTTGCAAGTTAGCAAGAGCCAGATGTAAAAGAAAACAACAATCCAATGGTAATCTCACATAAAACATTACTGCCTGATAAATACAATGAAAACTGAAAAAATCAAAGGTTATTTATAATATTGATGAATAAAGTCGTGTATTGCTGACATTGACATTGAATAATGCATGTTATTTCTAATAAAAACAACTGAAAATTTATTAATATTCATGATCTTTATTTTATATCAGTTATGAGACTTATTACATCTTATATTTGATTGATGAAGCAACTTGAAATCATGCCTTGAGATCAGATATGAACAGAAACTAGACATGTATTTCATCATTTCTAACAGGTTGCTTTTCTAGGATCACTGGTGGAAGTCAGCTCAATATGTGACTACTTGAAATTCAATAATTTCATTAGGAATCGATCATGGATCTACTAGATGATGATTTGATGTATGTTAGGAAAAACTTCATGGAGAATTTTTTCAGAGTTTCTTTGTGTCCTGTTTGATTTTTTTTTTTAATAAAAAAATATTAGATATGATGTTGATTATTTGAACAGAAAGGAGAAAAATATTCTTGCCTGAAGTATAAGGTAAAAAGAATCCTAACTGATCGATCAAGAAAAATAAGAATATGAACAGAATTGCAAGATGTCCGCTATTACTGGCATAGACCTTCTATAACAGTATTGTAATGCTTCATTTTAACTGAAATTTTTCTTTCGACTTAATACAAAGGTATGAAATGTTACAAAAATTCTCATCTAGACAATGATGATGAATTCATAATTATGAGTAAAAATCTATTCGTGACATTGTAGGCTTAAGATAATAAACGATTATTTACAAATGAATTCCCTCCTATAGTCTGTTATTAGTATTCTATTTCAACTACCATTTTTCTTACATATATCAATATGTAAACCGAGAACTTATTCAATAATGTCGGTTTATATAATATATGATTTTAGATCATCAATGTACAACAACAATATAATGTATTTCTTGCTTCATCATCTTCATTCAACATATTGTAGAAATATGTTTTTTTTTCAAATAACAGTAGTAAGAAAGCAATAGTTCAAAACTAATTTAAAATCTTTCTATTGTATACTTCAAAATAATAATCTCAATACAGTTATTCTGCAAGAAATAATTTTTCTTAATATTCTTTTCAATATGTCATATCCAATGAAACACCTTAAAATCATACGATAATATTAAAGATTATATTTATTAATTTTCATTTGATTGATGAAATATAAAGTTTGACGTTATTATGCTGCATTCATCATCAGTTTTATTACATCACTATTTATTAAAAAATAGTTTGTTCAAACTTCTATGAATTAGAAGAAAAAAAAATTACAGATTAATCGAGATATTATTATTTTCACTGAATGGATGAAGGGGAAATTCGAAATATATTGGTAAAAATTATATACTGTTTGATTCAAATACATAGCGGTTGTTGTTGTCATGCAAGCGAAAGTAAATGAATGTTAAAGATTATCAGAAATTTTATATTAAAAACAATGTAGTTTTGAAATAATGGTTTTAGTGTTTTTACTTCAGATTTTCGTCCATCTCTTCGAACAATGGAAATTTTTCGTTTTAATCGATTCGATGGCCATCTGTAACATATATTTTAAATACGTTTTATTCCTTATTTACAATATAGTGAAAATACAACATGATTTGATACAATCGATAAGTTGAGTAAAGTAAAACATGCTTGTTTGCATATTGGTTGAATATGTTAAGTTGAAATTGATATAAAATTGTTAGATTTAAACAATATAGATTTGAATAGACGAGACATTCGATGTATACTTTGGAAACAGAATATTCAAATCGTTGTTTATTCAATCTGAACAAAGTATACTAAAAGGAAGACAATTATATGTCTTTGCTGATGTTTGCCATTGTATACCAATTGTGGGAAAATCAATAAAAAAAATTTAAACAATTTGAAATTAACTGTGTCTTGGAGTTTAATTGTTTCATACAAATAAAATCGTTAATAAACTATTAACATTAGCTAATAGTGATCTTGTTTGTTAGCGAGACTAGTATCTTTGTGTGTTGTTGGTGTGGGTGTGGGTGTGGGTGTGAGTCTGGATTAGAAGGAGACCAACGCGTAAATCCACACCCACACCCTCAATTTCTGGGTGTGGATGTATGTGTGGGGTGATGTGATGTGTAGCAGTGCGTGTGGATGGTGTGAGTGTCTTGGCTCGTTGCGCATAGGCATCCGTAGCCGCACACTCACACCCACACCAATCCTAGCCGTATGTTGGATTTCTCTCAGAAATGACCTTCTACTTTTTAATCAATGTTTTCCAGAGAAATCATAAAGCGGATTATATGAAGTCAAATTGATAGCATATTATTGATTTCGGAAATTATGCGCTTAATTTGCTATTGATTTGTTCAACATATGAGTTTCAAGTATCTTTTTTTTTTCATTTCATTTCTACTGGATAACATGTGGCAAGATTTATTAAAATTAATTTTGTTCGCATGAATAACGTGTGTATCATATTTGACAACATATTTCATATACCAAATGCATTGGGTATGCTTTGTAAAAAAACGGAATGAATAGATCGTTGTGCAAAAGGATCTTTTGTCCTGCTATGTGACCAACTTTTTCATGCTATCAAATGGTCTTCAAAACAGTATCACTGTGTGAATATATTATGGAAAATGCAGAGAAGGATGAGAAAGTTCGCTTGTGTTTAGAGACAAGGCTGTGGTGTGGATGAGTATGGGTGTGGCTGAAAAGAAGACTCAAACCCACATCCCATACTCACAACCATACTTCATACTCACACCCTATTTATGCTCTCGTGCTTTTATAAACTGAACACATTCTGAATATTCAGTGATTTTCTTTTTAATTTCTTTTTCTTTATCTACGAGTACTCGGAAAAAGCGATATCACAGTCAAGTACTTTGGCAGTAGACCCTGCCATTTTTGTCTGGTTTTTGTAGTTCTCTTTTTTTTGAGTTCAGCAGAAAAAATACCACCGCAAATGTCAAGAACTGAATATCACTTTCATCTTTCGATTTTGTCGAGTCTGTATTGAATCCAGATTAACGGCGCTCAAATTTATTGACTTTCGAACCTCGCAGTAGCCTTTGTTCTTATTTCGAAAGCGAAAAATGCGCCTCGTTCTTATTGAAACTCCTCTTTTTTTTTTCTGCAAATGACGTTCCTCTTTTTTTCTCTTTTTCTATGGATTGTTGGTGGGATGCCAGAAATTATCAAACGTACCTGTAGATAAAATTTCAACTTGACACACTTTGTTTTGAATTTTTCAAAAATGGTTTGTTCTCAATAGAAACTTCATTAAAACGGTAGTAATTCTTCATCAGCAAGTTATTGGATCCGAATCTTTTTAATCTTTTTCTTAGTTTCATGGAGCCCTGCTCATAGTCATAACATGTGGTCGAATGACGTCTGACAATTGGATATATTCCATCGTCTAACTCGATGTCAATTGTTTTTGTGAGTCCTTAATGAATCTAGATTTCAATTATCATGAATATTTGGTTAATGTTTAACTGTACACATTTTCATATTCATCGTAAAAGTGTTCTCTTCAATTATGCATGACCACCAACATCTTCATCAACAAATTTAATATGTTCATTTCGTGTTAAATTTACTAATGATAAAGATCTTAATCAATGTTTAAAATTATTATGTGATTATTTTCCAATAAATATCTATTCACCAAATGATTTTTGATATTCGTATTGAAACAACACAACCAACAATGTTTCATTCATTATTTTTTAATAAAACAAAAGATACATTAACATTAGAACAATTAACAACAATGAATATTTCAACAGATTTTATTCGTCAATATCTCTCAACATGTATCATGGATCCAACTAGTTCTATTTTTGTTAATAAAACTGAATAATATTTGAAAAAAAATTTAACGAAAAAATAGATTTGTACATATCGACTTTGATTAGGAAAGAAATAAAATGAAAAGTTTAGATTTATTATTAAAACTTAAAAGAGTAGATTAGCGAACCAATGGCATTTTCATTATCGATCTTTGAATATGAACAGGATTATTCAGCATATGTGATTATGGCAATATTCCATTGATGTAATAAAATCGTTTAACCACTATATTCTTTAAAGAATATTAAACTTCATATGATTTAACAAAATAGATATAGAATAATCTATCAAAAAAATCAAAGACAATGAAAATAAATCCAAACTATCCAATTATTTCAGTGTTAAAGCATTTTCATAATGAATATTGATGTGATGAACATTTTGCAACCATCTCCACTGTCCTATTCCATTGAAAAGTGCTTGTGAGCAACTATTGATTTAATATTAGTGATTATCAATATCTTCCTTTTCACAGTGGTCTGTTTCTCTAAACTAATCAACATGCTGTTTTATAAAAAATACAAAACGATGCGTTTAAAGTTAATCCTTGTGCTGAATTAAAATCGGTGTGCCTTCTTGCTTAAAAAAGAATTTATTAATGGAAGATATTGTGATATGTCCTTCATAAAACACGTTTCATAATGTTGATGCATAACATCAGCAAAAGATGGATCACATTTATATTACCATCGACTATTCAAAATCATTTCAGCGCATTAATCACTTAACAGCTATGCACGGCTTAGGCATCCGCTCAAACTGTTGCCTATTGATAAGAATATCAGGAGATCAGGACACATCTTGAGGCATGCATGTGTGCAAACGCATGATAAAAATGTTTGTCTAGGAAATAGTTTTGCATGCTTTCTCGTTCAAATATCGCATATTGAAGTGAACAAGTGTCATTTGGGTGTGTTGGAAAAATGTCGAAAGGGAAAAATGTCGAAAAAAATAGGGGAAAAATGTCGAAAGGAAAAATATCGAAGGGGAAAAATGTCGAAAAGGAAAAATGTCGAAAGGGAAAAATGTCGAAAGGAAAAATATCGAAGGGGAAAAATGTCGAAAAGGAAAAATGTCGAAAGGAAAAATATCGAAAGGGAAAAATGCCGAAAGAAAAAATCTAGAAGAGGAGAAATGTCGAAAAGTAAATATGGAAGTAGAAGAATATCGTAACAGAAAAATATCGAAAAAGATCATGTATCCAATAGATTGTAACTCTAATCATGTCTAGTTCATTGTTGTTTTTCTCGTAATTCTAATAGTATAGAAGTTTAAGCAATCGTGATTTTGACGACTAATACCTGATAAAAATTAAATAGGAGAGTTAAGTGAAGAGCTATTATATTAACTAAAATTCTATCATCACGACTGAAACTGCGACATCTTAAAGTGACGTAACCCGATCAGTATCTTTAGCTTTTCATTTATAAATTCAAATACAGGAAAATCTTTACTCGTAGCAGATGACTATGTTTTCAAACTGAATAAAACAACAACCTATAGTTGCTACGCAGAAAAAATTATAAATCAATTTTTTTCATTATCTGCATTTGGTAACTGTAATAATATTAACACTAACTCATATTATATAACATGTTCTTGACTGTTCACAACTCTTCAAAATATTTATCAACCATTTTTCTGTCGATATGGGGTGTGGGTGTGGGTGTGGGTGTGGGGTGTGGGTGTAATTTAAATGAAAAAAGCGAATTAACAATATTGTGAAAAAAAGAAGACCAAATTAGAGACAAAAATAAATAAATAAATAAATAAATAATTTTTAGATAAATGAAAAATAAATGAACTCTTTTTAAGAACTTTGAGAAAAAAGCAAATGAACTTTGTTTTTTAGATTAGTTTTTGTTTTATTCTGTTTTTGTTTTAGTTTTTAAAGTATCTTTTAAATGTTTTTGGTTAGTTTTATGTTTTTTTGACAATTTGCGCAAGAAATAAATAAAGTTTTAAATAAATTTAAGAGAAACTGAATGAAATTGAATAATAATATGGATTTATTTATTTTTCAAATGAGAAAATGAGGAATTAATTTGTTTTTCTGATGGAAAATCAAGAAAATCTCAATGAATAAGTAAATCAGTAAGAATATTTTAGATAAGAAAATTTGAATGAAAGATTATGCACCCTTTTTTTTAAGTAAATTTAGACAATAATTAAAATAATAGACAATAAGGAAAAAATAATAAATAAATGAATGAGATTGAGCAAATACTTTGAGTAAATAAATGAATGAAAATTGAGAAATGTTTTAGATTTAGAAATAGATGAGATAAATAATTTTTATGTAGAGAAATAAATGAAATAAGTAGTTTTATGTGGAGAAAAATGAATGAAAATAATTTTATATAAGAAAATGGATGAAATAAATAATTTTAGGATAGAAAATAAACAACTAGTTTTTAGGAGTCAAGAAAAAAGAAAAATTTAGGTTATTTTTGGTTTGGAAAAAATAATCTTTTTTTAGAATGAGACGAGAGCAAACTTTTTTTGTAATATTTTTAATGTAATATATAATTAATGTAATATTTAATTTTTAATGTAATTTTATTTGATTTTAACAATAAATGAATGTATAATACGAATAAGCGACGCGTTTCGAATTTTCTTCAGGCTATGAATGACTATCTATTTTCTTTTCCTTTCTATTTATCTGCTCTCGTTCCTTTGTTCTACTCTCGTCCAATGGGGAATTTTTCTTTCTTAATAGAGGTCACTATTCTCATTGGAGGGGGATAGATGTCGTTCTTTTTTCTTTCTACTTCTATCTTTTTCTTAGTAAATTCTCAGTATATTCTAACTCAAAGGGCAATCTCAATACTGTGGGTGCCACGAAGGGACTAAGCTCAAAAACCCCTATCACATAAAAAAGTTCACACAATTACAAAAGATATATGAAACTATAGAAAACGAAAAATAAAAAACAAAAAACCGAACGAAGGACTAAAAACAAAATCGGCCAGGTCCTTCGTTGTTGTCGTCGATGTTATTGACGACACTATAATAGAAAACGAAAAAGAGGGGGAGGGGGGCTTCTACTATCTTATCCTATTCTCGTTCTAACTCCTCTACTAGTGCCTTAACTGCTGTCTTAGGTGGTTTCTTATGAACTAATATTTTCTTTAAATTATCCGTTAATCTATGGGCAAAAATAATTGAGATATCGCTCAGTGGGGTTTCTTCAAAGATCTCTTGCCAAATTTGATGGAACTTTGACCCGAAACGTGCTAAGCTGGGGGTATAAGTAAAGTGGACCATAATATGTCTACTAAAGTTCATCCCGGGCTTCTCTTTTTT
>CAJNOL010000484.1:61741-73349 GCA_905250125.1 Rotaria sordida
TTTTTTATTCCATCCTTCATTTAAGACCTTTTCTCTATACTCGCTATGTCTCTCGCTAAGAAGTAAATTTTTATCCTTTTTCTCAGTCAATGTCTCAAAAAATCTCTGAAAATGTTTATCTATAAATTTAGGTGGGTATTTATTCAAAAGTAGGGTTATTCTAACTTTCTCAATTTCTTCTTCCAAATCTTCTCTATGGGAACATATTCTTACTGCTCGTAAAAGTGCTAAGAAGGGAATATTCTTCATTACATGAGGAGGGTGTGCTGAGTTGAAGGGTAAAATATAGGGCTGGGCTGCTAACTTTCTATAGACTTTGGTCCTAAAATTGGGGACTTCTACTTCTACTCTTACGTCTAAATAATCTACATGTGGGCCTGTCTCAAAAGTTAATCCTATATTTTTATCCTTCTTACCTAACTCAGTTAATATCCTATCCATCTCATCCTTACTCTTCTTAGTGGTAATAAAAATATCATCCCTAAATCTAAAATATAACTCCTCCTCACTATTCTGTTGTTCCTTAAACTGTTCTTCCCACTTTCTCATATAAACATCTGCTAAGACTTGGGTGCATTCTGAGCCCATGGGACCGCCTCTAATCTGCTTATAATACTTAACTTTCTGACCGGGTAACTGGAGGGCAAAATATGCATTTTCTAAGACATGTCTAAAAAGGGTCCTTACTGTATTGATGGGTATCTCTCCGTTAACCTTATTTATCCTATTCTCACCTAACATCTCACAGACGGCTAAGATCGATTCTTGCTGGGGTATCATTGTATATAAATCCGTTATATCGAATGTATATACAAGAGTCTGGTCTGTAGTCCTATGTTTTTTTAATTCCTTTAAAAATTCTATACTATTTCTCAAACTATATGGGGTTAACTTATCAAAAATGGGTCGAATAATTTGATCTAGAAAAGCCGAGATTTTTTGTGTTGGTGATTTCATACCCGAAATAATTGGTCTAAGTGGCTCGCCTACCTTATGATCTTTTGGGTTATAATAAAGATGGGGCAACTCGGCATCTTTTGGATCTGGTTTAAGTTTCTCAAAGTATTTCCCGGATAATAATTTTCTATTTACTAAACTTCTTAATAACTCTTCTGTCTTTTCTATCATACTATCTAAGGGGGATTGTTCTATTTCTTCATAGGAGTCATTGCACGAGAACCACGACCGATTCTAATATATGTTGCTCAACGATTTTCTTCGATTTTGATTTTGATTGCAGCAATAGATAGTACTACTAAAGTTAGGTATATGTTAAAATTTTCAACGTTCAATACCTTTCCATTGTTGAGAAATAAGAACTTCATTTCTACCACCCAACGATAGGAACCACTGTACACGATATTTTTCTAAATTATAATTTAGAAAAATATCGTGTACAGTGGTTCCTATCGTTGGGTGGTAGAAATGAAGTTCTTATTTCTCAACAATGGAAAGGTATTGAACGTTGAAAATTTTAACATATACCTAACTTTAGTAGTACTATCTATTGCTGCAATCAAAATCAAAATCGAAGAAAATCGTTGAGCAACATATATTAGAATCGGTCGTGGTTCTCGTGCAATGACTCCTATGGATAAAGGTCGCGTGCGAAATGAATATTTTTGACAAAAATTCTTTTCATATCTTTGATTCGCTTTGGAATGTTAAAATGATGCGGAAATTCTGAGTAAACAGCATGTGACAAATGAATATTATACAACAAGATCCTATTCATCGGTTTGATTCGCTTAGAAATGGTAGAATGATGTTGAACTTACGAGTAAAGATCGTGTGAGAAATGAATACTTTGCACAAAAATTGTCTTCATATCTTTGATTCGCTTGAAAGTATTAGAAGGATGTTGAAGCGATGAGTAAATAGCATATAACAAATGAATACTATTCAGTAGGATTCTATTAATCTCTTTGATTCGTTTGGAAATGGTAGCATGGTATTGAATCTATGCGTGAAGATCATATGACAAATGAATACTATTCAGGAAGATTGTATTCATCTCTTTGATTCATATAGAAATGGTAGAATGATATTGAATCTATGAATAATCATTATATAACAAATGGATACTATTCAGTAACATTATATTCACCTTTTCGATTCGCATTGAAGTGGTAGAGTGATATTGAATTTAGGAGTAGATATCATTTGAGAAATAGATACTATTCACCAATGTTCTATTTATCACTTTGATTCGCCTCGAAGCGGTAGAATTACATTGAATCTATGAGTAAACATCATATGACAAATGGATGCTATTCACGAACATTCTATTCATTTCCTTGATCCGCATCGGAGTGGTAGAATGATGTTGAAATCGTGAGAAAAAATCGTATGAGAAATGAATACTATTGACAAAAATTCTATTGATGTATTTGATTCGCTTCAAATTGTTGGAATGAGGTTGAACTCATGGGAAAGATTGTGTTGAAAATGAATACTATTCAGCAAGATTCTATTCATCTGTTTGATTTACTTTGAAATCGGAGAATGATATTGAGCGGATGCGTAAAAATTGTGTGGGTAATGAATACTATTCAGCAAGATTCTATTCATCTGTTTGATTTACTTTGAAATCGGAGAATGATATTGAGCGGATGGGTAAAAATTGTGTGGGTAATGAATACTATTCAGCAAGATTCTATTCATCTGTTTGATTTGCTTTGAAATCGGAGAATGATATTGAGCGGATGGGTAAAGATTGTGTGGGAAATGAATACTATTGAGGAAGATTTCATTCATCTCTTCGATTCGTTTTGAGGTCGTAGAATGATGTTGAACCTATGAGTAAAGATCGTGTTATAAATGAATACTTTGCACAAAAATGCTATTCACTTGTTTGATGCGCGTGGAAGCGTTAGAGGGATTCTGAATCTATGAGTAAACATCATATTGCAAAGGAATAGTATTCATCAAGTTTCTTTTCATCTGTTTGATTCGCATCGGTGTAGTAGAATGACTTTGAATGCATGAGTAAAGATCGTGTGATAAATGAACAGTATTCAGCAAGACTTTATTCATCTCTTTGATTTACACCAAAGCAGTAGAATGATTTTGAATCCATGAGTAATAGGCGTATGATAAATGAGCACTATTCATTAAGATTCTATTCATCTTTTTGATTCGGTGCGAAGTGGTAGAACAATGTTGAGTCTATCAGCGTAGATCGTGTGGCAACTGACTACTATTTAGTAAGTTTCTCTTCATATGTTTGATTTGCGTTGAAGCGGTAGAATGATGTTGAAATTATGTGTAAATATCGTACGACAAATGAATAGTATTCAGTAAGATTCTATTCATATTTTTGATTCGCATCGAAGTGGTAGAATGATGTTGAACCTATGAGTAAAGATAGTGTGAGAAATGAACACTTTGTACAAAAATTCTATTCATAGCTTTGATTCGCTGGGAAGTAAGTGAATCATATTGAACTTATGAGTAGAAATCGTGTTACAAATGACTATTCGGTAAGGTTGTATTTATTTGTAACGTGTCTGTGGTAGAAATTTGAGGATGAATGAATTGGTAAGGCAAGTATATTATAAATGAATGATCTTTAGTTTGTCTTTTTAATATGTTGGCCAGCTCACGAAGATCGAGCCGCTCGGTAGCAGTGTCAGCAGAATCGTCGTCGAAATATCTCTGAGCTGACCTGCCTGTGGCATAGGCTACCAATGAGAGAAGGAGAATCACGTTAATGTGCATGATTTGAAGTTTGAAGAATCTCCGATTGTTGATTCAAGGTGGATAGGTAAGTATGTATAATTACTAGTAATGTGGATTGTGCGTTGATGTATTCTGAGTGTTTATATATACATATAATGTGGGTGAGGGTTTTTTTTCTTCGCCCGCTAGCTTAATATGTGCGTGCTGATCATTTATTCGTTATTTAGTAGGTAGGTATTGCTTTTTTTTGCTAGGGAGGACGGTCAAAAAAATAAATCGGTAATGTCAGTATATTGTTACTATTATAGTTCTTTGTTCTTGTGGATGGCGTTTGTATTAGTGATTTGTACATAGGATTATTGCGTGATAGAAATTGAGAATAGGTGATTGTACCTTGCAAGAATGATAGGTTTTATTTGTGTACTGTGATAACGAGTTTATTTTTATCTGTTCTCTTCCTCACTAATATGCATAAACGTATTTGAGAAGGAGAATAAGCAAAAGTATGGACGGATTGTTTTTCACTACTGAATAGATACCTGTGGAAGACATGTATAATAGGTATCACTTTTGTTGATGACATGAATCAGTATAAATGAATGAATTGAGATTTGAACGGCATGATTAATGAAGAAAATAATGCAGAGTTTTTGTTTTTGTTTATATTAGAAAAGAAGAATTTTTGATTTTAATCGGTCATTGTTACCCTGAGAACGATGATTTTTGACTCGATATTATTAATGTGGATATTTCTTTGTACGAAAGCTAAAAACGAATAACGTGAGATTAACAGTATATTAAGAAATTAGTGGAGAATGGAAGATCTGTTGATGCTATACGCATCAACTTCTATCCAACTCCATTATAATTTAGATCGATGGGCTGTGAAAATAAGAGAAGGACGATGAATAGTCAAAAAATAATAAAGACTTCAAGATTCGAAATAAAAACAAAAAGTCAATAGAATGCATGAATTTTCATCTTCTACAATGGTCAAACAAAGTTTTGTCTCAATTGGATTGTGCATCCGCTAGTAGATGAAATACATAACTGATCATTTCTTTCCAAATTCATATCAATGATGCTAGTGGTGATTAAAATTCGCATTTAGAGATTGAATGGGAAATGTTGAAAGCACGCTCCATGTTATTTGCAAAGAATAAATTTTGTAAAAGAAAAGTCATTGAGGCCCACTCTAGTGATCAGATTATTAGCTTTATGCTTTCATTTATTTAATTATCATATGACGACAAATCGAACGAATCAACTTGTTTTTTTTTTGATCAAATAGAAACATTCAAAAAAAAAATCAATTTCACTTTTATTTTGTTTCTTCGAAGACATTTATGATTTATTTCCCGATGTTTTAGTTTATTATTATGTTTTTTTTATTGAATAAAGCTTCCACATTGTACAAAATAAAGCAATTATTATCGATAAAAAACAAAGCACGTAGATATCGATTCACTCCCTATACGCACGTGTAGATAGTTAGAGAACGAAAAAGAAAACGGAAAAGAGAACAGAAAGAGAAATCAATGCCTAATGAAATTGAGTGCAAAAAAATTCACATTAAAAGATGAGATTATAATTTAAAGAAAAAAAGAATAATCTAATCAAACAGAACCAGACACATACACACGTGTGACATCAATAAAATAAATTCAGTATTGATTTTCTTTGATATAATGTGTCTTGGTGTTGGTGATGATATCTTTTTTGTGCTGAATAGTCTAAGTCATTGATCGACTTGGATATGTGCTTTTTATTTTTTATTTTTTTGTCTTGCTCTTATTCATGATGATGTTGATATTCACCATCATCGATTAAATTTCTGCTCATGAGACTTTGTTATAACGGATAATAGAGCTTTTAATTTCACATCTTTTTTTTCTTTCAAACAATCAATAGATTATCATCGATCAATTGCATAATTTATCAACAGAGACTACCGTTCAAGGCAATCATTCAATGAGAATTATCCAGTAAGTGATCGTTGTCATTGTGAATGTGAATTTCTTTTACACATTTTTTGCATTCATCCTTTTTTTTAATATGTATTCTCCACTCTTTTTTGCTTCATTTTTTAAAATATTTATTCATCATTCGATAATAATAAAATTTATCTATCAAAATATCCTTTATTTTATGCATTTAAATTGACTTCGAAGCTGGCTTGTTGAACAACAACACTGTAACAAAGAATTGAAGGAGAAAAAGCATGTGTGTGTATGTGTATATTTTCATATGTATTTCTTTTGCTGTTGTAGCATTCTTTCATATGAGGAGGCAACGGTTATCGGATCCCACTAGGATATCGAGAGATATTATCAATACAAAATGAAGTTATGACTCTTCACAACAGTGATCTATTTCTTTTACATCTATTGATCGTGAAAGATAGAAATATTGAAGAAAAATACCTCTTCTATTGCACAAATCAGTGAAGCATGCAGAGTATGTACTTGACTTCTCAATACTATGTGGATTATGCTCCATCAACAAAGCCGATGCTCGAAAAAAAATGTTGATCACTCGTCCATGACCGATGGAGAGTAGTTGAGCGGAGAGAGAAGAGAGGAGACCTAGTATGATGATAGAGAGCAAGTAAAATAAAAATCGTATTAATTCGAACAATGACATGTTTGCATAGCAAGTATGTTATAAAAAAAAAGAATACTAAGTGGCTGACACATGTGCAACTTTTGTCCAATATTAATGAGAGGGAGAAAAAAGACAAAATAATGACTCATTTCTCTCTTCGTTTGCCTATACACATATTAAGGGGATATCAAAAGTTCTGAAATCATTTTAAAACTCATCATTCTTGCATACAATAAGAGTAAATGTTTTGAAACTTTCATAAATTATTTGACCTACTTAGTACTAAAATAAGTACGATGTTTAATACTAGTCGCTTCTACTGTGACAAAGAAACTAGAACAATATTATCATGCTTTATTTTATCGTTTATTATATAGCTATATCCAATCAATGAAAAACAATCGAACTACATATGAAAAGATGCAAAATAGCATGAATAAATGATATTTCAATGTTTTTTCCTTGTAGTATTATCATCATCAGATAGATATTGAACAATTAAATACAATAATAAATAATTTAACTATTTCATCATTCATATCCAATCGATGAAGGCAAAAAAGAAACATTTTTCTTGTTGGTTATTCATACGTAAGTTTATATTTAGAGAAACTGAAGCAATAATAACAAATAAAGAGATTAAAGAAAAAATAAGAGGAATGTATGAATTATAGAGATTACATAGAGAAGCGATTGTACTTATTATCAGATGAAATGTATATTATTTTTTGTTCATATTATTATTGACAAAAAGATCGATCATATTTTCGCGTTGTTCATTTGTTAAAATACATACAAAATCTTTACAGTTGCATCTAAATGGAAATAGAAAAATGAATGAAATTATTTTTTGTTTAAAGTTTCTAGTTAGTTAGATACGAACTGTTGATTATTATCAATATCAGTTATATGTGTTAATTCGTGAACTTCCTCTGTAAACTATTCATCCAATGAAAGCATAGGATGTTTCAGTTTAGCAACACTAACATAACCAACACCATATTTATCAAATACATAACATGTTTCATGTATATCATCATTTATTTTCTTTATTATTTGTTTTTTAAAATTTTGTGCTACTTTGCCAAATATATCAAAATCAAAAGTCAATTGTATAACTAATTTGTTGTTGAATTTCTTGTAAATCGGTTTCTCATGATAATAAAACACATGGATGAAGAGTAATACTTAAAATCGGTAATAACTATTGTCATTGTTTCATCAAAATAAAATAAACATTTTCATATCAAGTTCTTAAGTTGCAATTATATATCCTTATGATCTTTATAAAAGGTGAAAATGCTTCATGATGTAAACGCATTTTATAGAAACCACTGAATCTTCTTTGAGTTTTTACATTAATCAAATCAAAATAAACATGACATAATTCTAAATGTTGAATAAAGAAAAAGAAAAAAATGGATTATTCTTCCGTTATTGATTTCGATGATTATCTAAATTTTGTAATTTCTATAATAACATGATTTTTTTTGTCTTTTACTTGCATGACTATACCAGTCTTCGAGTTCAACAATTGATATTTGTATATTAGCTAAATGTTTCTTAAAATTATCAAGTTTAAATAATATTTTCATAATTTAATTGAATTTTTTCTATATAATTTACAAAAATTTGAAATATGATATACATATGCAATTATTTCAATAGATTCTTTTAAATAACCAAAAGAAATTATTTCTTGATCAAGTTTTTTATCTAATTCCATAAGTTTAATTTTATCATTAGCAATAAGTAATTCAACAGCAGATACTAGACGAAAAAAATAAAATAATGATATGTTATTTTTAAAAATCCACAAACCATTATCTTCATTTGATATTGTTTTTCAATTGAATTTCAGTTTTAGTTTAAATTTCATCAAATTGTGTTCTAGCCTAATAATAAATAACGGCTTTTTTCTCTGAAGCGTTCAACAAAAAAAAGAAAAATCATACATAAGCATGTGATAATTCGTTCGAATAGCCATTGTTAAATTAGCATATGATTCACTTATTTTATCATTAAAGAAATTACTGTATGTTAAATAAGAGAATTTGATTTTTACATATTTTAATGATAATTATATTATGATGTATTTACTTTGTTAATCATAGTATTTTGTTGTTTACATTTGTCAATAATTTGAGAATATAAACTAATATAATTTAAAAGAAATAACAGATTTATCTGAATTAGTTTTTTTTAATAGATAAAATACATTCCCAACATACAATATAAAGTTTAAGAAAAAATAATTTTAATCTTTTTTTTTCAAAACTCTACCCTACTCAAATATCTTATAAGAAAGATCTTGAAATGTTGGGATCCGTAGCAAGATCTTATCAAGGTCTTTAAAAAGATAATTCGTTTATGTATATCTTGATCGTATCAGATAAATCTGTATCTAAGATCTTGGCAAGATCTGTTCAAAGATTTTCGCATGTCAAGATCATGAAAAAGATACTAGTTTTTATTATTTTTTCCTAAGATCTTGACTAAAACAAAAAGCGACATCATTAATTTATTTACATATTTAAAAATTCTTTAATTTCTTGGAACTGCTTTTCAAAACTCAATCATATAAACTTGTGAATCTCATAGATATTCGAGAAATTAGCAAGAGTAGAGGTACTTGCCAGCCAATGAAATTAAAGTTATGAAAAATAAAGAGGGAAGAAATCATTCATAGAAAATTTGTAAAGTTTGAACAGAATTTTTCCTTTAGACTAATCTAGTTTGTATGCATGGCAGATTGGTGCTTAATAAACAGATGATTGATGTGAGGTTAATATACACGACAATTTAAAATTCAAATTTCTTAAAACCAATTTTTTTTTTAGAAAACGATAAAATAAAAGACCTTTTAGATTTTAGTGTTAATCAAATCTCAAATTTAGATAGATTCTCTGACTTCTTTCTTCCTATAGTGAATTTTCTAGAACATTATATACAACAAAAATGCTAAAATTATTTTTATTTCTAGACTTTTATAAATCATTGTTTTAACTATCAGATAAAAATTTTTTACATACACAAACATCGATTTAATGTCATATGACTATTTGATGTTATTAAATAAAAATTACGATCAAATGGCAATATAGAATTGGTAAAAACTATCGTGCGTTCTCTCAAAGATGACAAGTACGATGTCCAAGAGCAAGTATTAAAAATACGTAAACTGATCACTTTAAAAGAATTAGACGCAAATATTAGTAAGAACAGAGAATAACAAATTCTTTCGCCGTAGTCTTTCTTTGTTAAAATTGAAATAAATAGACATACTTTGAATCTATAAAAATTGCTCATGTGAACCATAAAATTTCTTGCATTAAATGTCCAGATATCTATTTCTCACTATTAAATATAGATGAAATAGCAGAATTTTAACTGAAGATTTAGAAAGTGTTGATTATTCGTATGACGGATGTAATTGCTTGAGGCAAAGATAAATAAAAGGGATCATAAAAGACCAGATATCAAACTAAAGATATTAAATACGTGCACCCAAGATCTTATTACAGATCTTAGTACAAGATCATATCACTCTCTTGCACCTAAATTTTCAAGATTCGTTAACACTTCTGTATCTTGTATCTTGGCCAAGATCTTGCTTACAAGATGTTCGACAAGGGTAACAATATAGTGTGTCCTAAAAGTTCCTTCCTAAAAGTTTTTTCGTTGCATTTCACTATTGACTGGACTTCATTGACTAATTTTGTTTTTGAATAATAGATAAATGTACAGAGTTTTTATTTCTAAAGATAAATTTCGAAAACATTGTTGAAAGTTAAGACATTTAACCTGAAATACAAAAACTTAGTCTGTTTTTTCTTTCCGAAAATACTCATGGATGATATGTATTCTAATTGTTTGAATTTTTTTTGATTTAGTACTACTCATTTTGTTTTTGTAAAGACATACCGAAAAAAATTCTGTAAAAAGACCGTTCCAGTATTGGACAATTTAAGGATTCGAATCGCTCAACAACTCAAAGTTATTAAAAAAGAAATGCAATCTAACGCTTTTCTAGAAAAAGAAAACAGGCTAAATTCTTGTATTTCAGGTCAAATGTCTTAGCTTTCAACAATGCTTTTGAAATTTGTCTTTAGAAATAAAAACTCTGTGCATTTATCTATTATCCAAAAAAAATTCATCACTGGAGTTCAGTCAATAGTGGAATGGAACAAAAAACTTTCAGGAAAGGACTTTTAGGATACACTATATAAATGAGACATCGTCGCCCACTCGTCCATATTTCGATCGAGAATCGATCGTTTGACTCGTAGAAGAGAGATAATTTCAAAAAGATTTTAGATCAGAAAAAGACAAGTGAAAGAAGAAAAACGAATAAAATAGTCTTACTGCAGTATTCGTTTCAATTGCTACATGCAATTGTTTTTCATCAGATCATTTAAAACTGAAAAGAAAAGAAGGAAAATTGTACGTCGTTCTTGAGATATATTATAAGTTTGTTTAATGTGAATTTGATCACTTAATTTTCGATTGCATATTTCTAATTCTTTAGTTAAGTAAAAAGTATTTTAAAATAGAGTGAACAATAAAAGAGTGACCTTGGTTATAACTCATTTGTGCATGAATTGAGCCGTTTAAACATACTGTCGACATGTTCACCTTTACGAAGTAATGTTGATGAATTGGTGATGAACGAAACAAACGATTCAAATGGACAAAAGCAAATAGATGAATTAGTGGTTGAGTTGATCATTGAGGAGTCAATAGTCTATGACTGCATTTGCATGAGTCATCAAATCAATGTCCAATAAAAAATTCAGTGATGCATTTAAGATGAAACTCATTTTGAAAACCTCATATTTGTAACATACGAAGTGGATATCATTGTTAGAGATTACTTATGATGTTAAATTCTTCTGATAAAATATAATCGTGAAAATGAACTAAAATCAAGGAGTTGATGTAACGACATCTTTCATTTGTATTGTTTTTCAAGTAAAATCGGATGCACTATTATGAAATTGTGACTGTAGTGTAGCGTCATTACTTGCCTGAAACCCATCTATCACGAACATAAAATATATAGGTGCTGAAGATACCTTCTGTTTTCATACATTTTTGTCACAATTTTATTGAGACTGTTCCATCCGAACTAGGTTTCGCCTCTCGTGGTGCGTTCGATATGGGTGGGTGTGGGTGTGTGGGTGGGGTGTGGGGTGTGGGTGTGGGTGTGGGTGTGGGTGTGGGTGTGGGTGTGGGTGTGGGTGTGGGTGTGGGTGTGGGTGTGTGTGGGCGTGAGTGTGGATGTTGAACTTCCCTTTATTCACACCCACACCCACACCCACAC
>CAJNOL010000484.1:81481-132154 GCA_905250125.1 Rotaria sordida
TTTGCTTAATGATCCGAATTACCCCAGTTGGGGTAATTCGGATCATTTTTCTAGTGCTCTCGCCATTTTTTTAAAAACTCTATTAAAAACTTAAGTTTTTATTTAGATTTTTACATGGTTCGATAGAAAACACTTCGAGCTATCTGATGATGAAAAAATCTTTTTCGTCCGATGTAAAATCGTTGAGTTATAGTTGAAAAAAGTCGATTTTTTTGAACGCTGATCCGAATTACCCCAATCGACTATATACACATTTCGAAGATTTATCAAATGAGATTTTCTTCGAAATATTTGATTATTTACATGCACTTGATATTTTTACTGCTTTTGCTTCATTAAATAAACGAATTTTATCTATTCTACAATCAATTCGACTTCATATTATGATCTTAAACAGTCATTATGATCGAGAAATTGATTTTCTTTCTTCTTCAGCTTACTTTTCATGCTCATCAAGTTATATCACTAAAATGTTATGATACAATTCGTGATCGTTCATCCATTATTAGTTTACTATTTAATCGACATCATTTTATTAATCTTCAATCATGTATATTTATATCGGATAATCCATCCACTGAACTTGAAAATGCTATTAAACAAGTTGAAAGTTTGAATAGACTTATTTCATTTTTTATTATACAACTACATTATAAAAAAATCCATGAGAAAGACAAATGTGATATAACTCGAACTATATTGATGAACAAATCATCTTCTCTTCGTTCAGTTAAACTTATTTATAATTATGATTACTCGAACATATCAACTTATACTTCAATTGCTTCAAATATTAGATCACTTGAATTGTTAATATCTGCTGACTCACTAAATAAAATATCAGTTTATTCAATTTTGCTAATTCTTCGTGTTTGTCATAGAATACGATATCTATATGCCATAATAAAACATGAAATTCCATCTGAAAATAATAATTTGAAGTAAGTTGCAATGAAAATATCCAACGAATATTCTTTATAAAACAAGATTGAAAATATATTCTTTCCTTTTTTCTTTTAGTGTTTCAATTGAAGAACTATTTCTTAATGAAAATGATCTTCCTATATCACCACAAGTGACATCCTTCGATTTATCAATTTTTGCTCAATGTGACATTCGTTCAATCGTTTGTATCTTACGTTGTATGCCTAATCTTATTCATTTTAAGTTTCTTCATGGGATATGAGCAGTTTCCTTATCATTTCTTAATGATTTGGTCAATGGTTATACATGGCAACATATGTTCGAAATACATGTTCCATTATTATCTAAATTTGATTTTCATATCTTAATTGAGAATAAATATAGAAAATTGAATTTAGACATGGTGGTAAATTCATTTCAATATTTCGTTAAAAAATATCTTGAATGGCAAATGATTATTGATCGATGGACATCTAATGACGACACAAGTATACGTAAGCAAAATTACTTTAAATGGGAAATAAAGAATACAAACTAATGAACGTTTACAGAGTGTTTGAGGAAATGATAAATAGTATCTATCGTTGCCATTGATTATATTTTATTTTAATAAGATTTATTTGAGTGTTTCTGTATGTTAGGACTAACTCCGACCCTTTGCTGTTTCGGACGTGATCGTCAGAATCTTTTTGAATTTTACTATTGCATAAATAGATATACTATCACCAAGAAAATATTTCTTTTGATAAAATTTGAATCTTAAAAAAAACTTTTTTTTGAGACTCACTATTTCGGAAAAATTGTGCATTGATCAGATACTCACCAATATTAAAAAAAATTGCTTTTTTATCGTGTAGCCCACATTTCTCTGTCAGTGATTATCTTAAACAATAATTTGCTTTCTTGTTCCACAGAAATCACTTGTCTGAAGGCGTTGACAGCTTGTTTTTTTTTTTTATTGTTACATCTATACGAAAGAAAGAGCTTAGAAGTTCAACTAGTCAACAAAAGGTCAGTAGAAATGGGAGTCTTTTTTATGGACGTGCTTTCAAGTATGAGAAAAATACTATTTAAATCCAAGAAGTGCCTTTGGAAATTAAACATGCCCTTTCAAACAAAAGGAAAATTTTAATTGATTGAAATCAAATGCCCTCGGCAATTCTAGATTGATGGATAGACAAATAGGCAAAAAGCATTTTTATTTGTAACCACCATATATTTGACTAGATTGGAGAAAAGGATTGCTTTTCTTTACGACAATGGGAGAAAAAAATATTGAAAATCAATCATAAAAACAATGGATCAACCAACTATCAGATTGACTATGAAATTCCAGTGTCTCAGGCTTTACAACTATCTACCTATCTTAAAATAGCATTCGTTGAGAAAAATCGACTTTGGTAGAACGAGAAAAGGAATATTCATAAAATATGAAAAGCAACACACAGACAAGCAATTATTAAACAATGAAGACTCAATTTGCCTATAAGAATCTATTTATTCTGAAACTAAATTTTTTTAACATAGAGTTTTTGCTTTCTTATAGAAGAGATTGTTATGTTACGCACATTTGGTTATCAGAAATACAAAAGAAACGTACATGTAACCATTCCAATGATTATTTTTGAATCATTTGAGACACGATCAACAAAAGCAACAACAAATGATCATTACCTTTATTATTCAGACACAAAATATTTAAAATTGAACATAGAAAAGATAACACCAAGAATTACTTCTTATCCTTTATTTCAACATATCAATTCTCTCATCGTATATTATTACCCAATAGTATATTTCTCATGGCCGAACAATTCATTGAATATTGGTAAGAAGAATAGATATTTCTTTTAATTATATAGTTCAGTTGATGAAAATGAATTTATCACTTTCAATTTATTTCAACTGAATATTTTCGATTTTTATCATATATAGATAAATTTGATTTGATTATTCTTCCCGTCATTTTTGTTCATTATCTTGTTTTTTAGTGAATTCTGTTCAATCAAATGATAATGATGATTCACAGCAATATGTTACTTCTCTTTCACATATTGTTCATTTACCCAATGTAAATCAAATTAACTTTGAGCCATATATTAATATAGGTCAAGGGAAAGATATTGAATTTATTCTACAGTAAGTATACTTGATATTGATTGAAAGTCGTTTTTATTTTCCTATTTCGATTTCTAAACCTATGAGTTATTTTTGATAATTCTAATATGTTTTTCGCAATGAATAATTTCATTTTATGTCAGATATATGACATTGAATTCTATAGTATAATAATCATTGGCAATGAATATAAATATATTAAGTATATTTTATTTTTCTGTTTTAGAGCATGTCTAAATGTGATTGATCTTCAAATGACTCCTGAAGATTTGGTTTTATCAAAATTCATCGATAATCGATCTCTTTTTTTCAATTTTCAAACAAAGTAAAATATTCAAAGCAGTGACGAAATGTGATTATGTCCCTTCAAATTTTCTATCGAAACTTGTTCAACGTTTTCCATCACTTATTGATATTGAACTTCAAGTGCTTTCATTCGATGATTGTATATCTGCTATTGATATATTACTTAGTCATCTAATAAATTTCTCTTATCTTAAAATTTATTATATTGAAGTTTTATCACTCGATCATCCTTTTTTCACGTAATTATAGTATTGATAAACGTCGTCAAGCTTTTGGTTTTAATATTGTCGTTGAACATAAGATTACAGTTAGCAAGAATGAAGAATCTGTAGCAATTAGATTATCATGATTTTATATGTATATAGATTTTTGTGTAAATAAAGTTGACATGAAAATGTGTTTTTTAAGTCTTTTTTTGAAGTGATAAAGATTCTTTCCGAGTCTTGTGTGACTTTAAAGGTTAGATGAATATTCAGGTAATCTTGATACATTGTCTGGAATGTTTTCAAAATAAGATCTTGAAAAATAATCGTAAAATTTAGTCATTTTAAATCGTTATTCTAATCAATTACCTACATATAAAATAATGTAAAGGCATTTCGATCAGTTAGAAATCGACAACTAGATTTTTAGTCGTTTTCGTCTATTTACATAATCAATATGTATGTCGCTCATGATCATTATAATTTATTGAGCAAGCTAAGCGAGAGATTTGATTGGTGTAATGTGATGTACAAATTAGTTATTTGCAATTTAGAAAACTTTAATTATATATAGGTAGTTCGTTAATTGAACAGGGTGAATAAGGTCTTTTTTGTTTACAATATTTTGTTGGTAATTACGTCGGATATGAAATATGTGAGAGAAGTCGTTGACGTATTCATTTTGGGAAAGTTATTTAGGAAGTATTGAATCAAAGTCGGATATGTATATTCTTTACATCTATTTTTCCCTTCTCTAATAATTTATTTGCGTTGAATAAAAGAATTAAAAATATACAAGTATGATATTTCGAAATATCTATCAATCCTCAAAAGAAGTGCCACCTATATCCCCTCTCCTCATTCCTCTCACTAGTTTGCTTTTCTCTTTAACAATCTTTTTGTTGTGGTTGATATTGACCTTCTATTATAATACTATTTATGTCTCATCTATATTTACATAAATAATTACCAAATGTTTACTGTATATACAATCAAAGATGCTCTACTACATAAAAGTAAAATCATCTTCAGTTATTTATTAACGAGTACCACCTATCATAAAAATACCTCTGTTATACATTTATTTTTCGTTAGATCTTAAACACTATTCAATCGATAACTTTACATTAACTGTCAGTTAAAAATGAAATTTTTACCATCAATGTAGTTTCATATAGTCTATCATAGAATAAAAAAATCGAAAGAAAATGATAATCTCTCAAACTTATGAAAGAGAGAGAGAGAGTTCATGAGGCGATCAATAATTTATATAGTATGGATAAAGGAACTGCTGCATATGCCCCGCAGTTCATTTTGTTTTCTTTCACTACTTTTTGTCTTGAGGGTGCTGTTACGATATGAGAACCTCTGAAACAAATCGTGGACATTTTAAGAGACGGTTGATGAGAGGACCAAGGAACCGGTTAAAATTTAAATGTTTGATTTTTTTTATCTACGTTTGAAAGGCCATCATTTGAAAGCACCAAATCCGAATTTTTAGCTGATTTGGATGTTCTATACTAAAGTTAACCTATTTTGACTTTTGACCACTATCAAGAAATAGTCATAAATCATTCCATAAATGTCTAGTAGAATTATAGGTTAACAAGTGAGAGAACCTTTTCATGCAATATACCAAAAGATAAAGCATGAAAAGCTGAAAAAAGTGAGCTATTTAAAATATTGTATATCATCTATTTACTGCAGTTATATAATCCGACATGTTACAATTTATCATTTTATACTTCCGATTTTTGGCAGTATCTCTGCTGCTATTTTTTGAATTCAAACGGGTCAAGCTGAATTTTTTATATAATGTGTAACTTTTGATTCTCTCCAAAATCGTAAAAACATATTGAAAAAAAGTTTACCTTTGAGATGATATGAGGCTTACACTGTCAATAGACAAGTAAGCAGTCTAAGAGAAATCGAGCTTGGAGACTTTCCAGTGTCCATCATTCATGAAAATTTCTACCTTGAAGAAAATAGAACTTCATCTTGGTTAAAATGGTATAGACAATTCTCTTGAAAAAAGAAAAGAATTTTTGACTCCCCGATACCTCTGAGGGTGATTACGAAAATTTTGAGAAAAATATTTTTTTTGTATAATGGAATAATGATTATGCAATTCGATAAAGCTTGGAACAATGATCATAACCATGTGAGCAAAGTTCATTATCAATCGTAAGCTAGTAGTATATGAAGCACCTTTCTGGTAAAGATTTCGGGGGCCCATGAGCAAGTATATGACTTTGAGGGGTGAACCCTATAGCACTAACTTACAATTAAAAATAAAGTTTGCTCAGATGGTTATGATGAGGGGTGTTTGTGTTCCTCGGAGTTCGGTTCTTTAAGAACACAAACACATTCTAGAATGCTTTATATCGGTTTTAAACGCTTTGACGTATCTAAATATTCTTGTGCATCTTTTTGTGGCAGGTTGCTAATGGGCATCTGGTTCGTAGGAACACAAACTCTGGAAGTAGTTTGTATTCCTAGGAAGACAAACCAGTGGTGGTCGAGCTATTGAGACCCGTGAGGTTCGAGCGTCACTTGGTTTTAGTCAATTGGGGCGCAGCCTTACTTAATTTTAGACTTGACATTCTACAAGAATACATAGTTTTCAAGTCTCTTGTGCACTTGTGCATGGGTGTCCCAAGCAGGAGCTGATCTCCTTAGAGTGTGGGTGTGGGTGTTGTTCTCCTCTTCTACTCACACTCACACCCACACCCGTTCAGATATGAAATTAATAGTGGATCATAAAAATCGTCCATTATGGGTTACACCAGATGGTCATATTTTTCTTGAATCATTTTCATCAGGTTATAAACAAGCTCATGATTTTTTAATAACTATTGCTAAACCTATTTGTCGATCAGAATATATACAAGAATAGAAATTATCAACTTATTCACTCTATGCTGCTGTATCTATTGATTTACAAACAAATGATATTATTGAAATTTTACAACGACTTAGTAGAACAACAATACCTAATAATATCATTGAATTTATTAAATTATGTACATTAAGTTATGGAAAAGTAAAATTAGTATGAAAACATAACCGATATTTTTTTGAAAGTTCTTTTCCTAATGTTTTAAAAAATCTTCTACAAGATTCACAAATTGAATAATGTCGATTAACAACAATAGAGAATAATATTGATATAAATACAATAACAGAAAAATTTCAACATCTTATTCCTGAAAGAGTTCTTACAAAAGAAAATACAACAACAAATGAACAAATATCTAATGATATTCGATATCTATATGAAAAAATTGTTTCATTTGAAGTTAATCCAAATAAAATCGAACTTTTACAAAAACGATGTCAAGAATTAGAATATCCATTACTTGACGAATATGATCTTCATCATGATACGATATTGAAAAATTTAAATATTGAACTATGATCTAATGCTATTTTATGGCCATATCAAGAAAAAAGTTGAAGAAAATGTTTGGATATAATAAATAAAAGTTATTTATTACTTTATAATTCAAATGTTTCTGTACAACGATGGAAACAACAATTTAAAATTTGGTCAATAACTGATGATTCCAATGTACGATTATTTATTTATTTCAGGTGATAAAGCAAAATTAAATGATTCATATATATGTATTAGTACTTATCCAATGATTGCACGTTTTGAACGATGTAATGATGATATAACAGATGTAGTAAGATCACTTAAAGATTGTGTGCTCATACGAAATTAAGTCTTACAGCAACATTAGTTAGAGAAATTGATAAAATAGCTGATTTAAATTTTTTAATTCAACCGAAATTATATGAAGTTAATTGGATGGAATTACAAAATCTAGGTCATATTGCAAAAGTTCAATGTGGTGAAGTATGGTGTCGTATGACATTGGAATTTTTTCAAGAATATGTATCAATTAAAAATGATCAACATCGACGTTTACTTTTATATATTATGAATCCAAATAAATTTCTTTATAAATTTCTTTATGGTAAAACACCTCAAAATGAACATATGCAAATTTTACATGATTTTCAACATGATCCAAATATGAAAACAATTTTTGTTTCCAAAGTTACTAATACATCATTAGATTTACCTGATGCTAATGTATTAATACAAATATCAAGTCATGGAGGATCAAGAAGATAAGAAGTACAACGCCTTGGTCGAATTTTACGACCTAAAAAAACGGACTACTCTTGAAGAATATAATAACTTTTTCTATTCACTCGTTTCACAAGATACTATTGAAATATATTATTCAGCTAAACGACAAAGTTTTCTTATTAATCAAGGTTATTCAAACAAAGTCATAACAGGATTAGTTAATGAAAAAAATAATCTATTCTTTTCAATGAAACAAGACCAACAACAATTACCCCAAGCAATTCTTCAACAAACAGATCCAGATGAAGATAAAGAAGAAAAATCTATAGAACAAATTCTACTATCCACCACTTCAGTTCACTGATATGTCGATCGAACAAACAAACTGAAACATGAACTACTTCAACAAAATAGAAACTTCAATTATCTATTTGAACTATTCTTATCCTCCTTTGTGCCATATATCACAAAAACTATAAAAAAAAAGAAATCTCCAACCAAAAACAAGAAGTACTCTGATCATCTCTATGTGCCGATAAAAAAGAATGGTCCGATTTATGTGAAAGGAAAAAAAACGAGCACTCTCTTCCATCCACAAACACCCATCATATCAACTCTTCTGATGACTAACAAATAACTGAAGCCACGTGACGATTCTTCTTTTCACTACTGGAGCGAAAATTCTGTTGAGAGGAAAAAATGCAACAGGGGGATGTAACATTCACCACTATGATTCATTCTTTCATAATTATCATTTTCTTTTCTTCATAAAAAAAAATAAATGTTGCTCTGGCAGGTTAGTGTTGCCACCAACCCGCACGCGTTCGTCATCGCAACATGAATTTGATCAGAATTGATCATTTACCTCTTGGTAAATTGTAATAAGCAACTTTTCTCGTAGATGTATGGTGCACGACATCTAGTTCGTCTTTACACATTACATATTTTTCTTGTTCTGTGCGTCGTGTAATGTGTAAAGAGCAGACCGCTGTCGAGCTTTCAGTTAATTAAAATAGTTATCGCTTCTCGGCCTTTTCGGCTAAGATCAAAGTGTAGTATCTGTTCTCGTCGGTTTGAAAGCCGGCGCTGGTCCCATTGGGGCCAGGCTCTTTCAAGCGGATTTTTGGACATCGGCCGGGATCACCCGAGTTCACTCGGACCTGTGCCACGGATCGTCTCGACACTACAGTGCCGTTGAGTTCGGTCCACTCCCGTTTCCTTCGGGAAATGGGAACCCATTTATCATACCAATGTAATATGAAAATTATTGATCTTTACTGATTCTGTAGCATAAATACTTGGTCATAGTGACTATGAAATAGTTCTGATATGATTACTTATCACTCGGTTGTAGTCATGGTCCGTATGTTGTATTCAAAGTAATTGAGAATAGGTGACATATCAATTCAAAGTCAAGAAGAAGAAAGAGACTAAAAAAAGTATATATATATATAATGGTTCAATATTTGATTATTGGATAGAACGCTTTAACAGTAAATGGTAAATAACAGATGGCAGTATTAATCACTAGAAAACCATATGAAGAATAGTTGGAATTGACAACAAATGGATTGGGGCTAGTATGGACAAACGATATGTCCTTCCAATGTTGTTTTCGTGTGTAGATGAGAAAAGTTTTTTGTAACTTGAGATTAAAGACTCTACGAGTAGAGGGCTATATATATATATATCTAGGAATTAAACTACATCTATGCAACAATTATCCAAAGTAATTCATATGCTAGTATTTTTTTTTGTTTTGATATCAACTATAATGGACTTTAATTTATTTTGTAATTACTTTCGATGAATCACTACAGTATAGTGACAAAAAAGCCCTATAAAAGAACAACTATGTAATCACAAGCATGAAATCTATCGATGAAAGTCTCTGAAGCTATGTTAAACGGTAAACAATCGTAGCATCATATTTCGACTAACTCTTGAGATGAGAAATATTTTTTATGGCATCGTTTTTGTGAACATATTTTAAATTCCATTCTATTTTTTATTTATTTCCTAAGGATCTTTTATAATACAAGATATATTATTATCTTTATTTCGGCGTATATTCACATTCAACTGGAAATTAAATTTTCAGGGGAATAATAAATATTCGAAAAAGAATCGCATGCTTTTTTTTCTCAATAATCTACAGTATATGCTCAAAGAATTTCATTTTTTCTATTTATGTTTTTCTCAGTAGTTCTATCTATATTTCACAGTTCAATTGGCTTTCTTATCATTTCAAATTTATATTTGAACAGAGCCCTATCTTTTAAGTTATTCAATGGAATAAAAAAAAGACACAATTCTTTTCTCGATTAAAAGTTCGACAGGTCTAAAGTTAGAATCATTTAGTTTTTTTTCAACCCACTCCTGTTACAGAAAAGAACATCGATTTTATTTCCATAGTTTACACTCTTTGAGTCTTTTTTCTTTCAATCATATGATGCAAGATGACCATAAATATCTGTATACAACGATACTGAACACACAGACATAGAAATTACTCGAACAATATTTAGAAAAATAATTCTTCGTAGTTATCTACAAGCATTTGTAATGATACATCTGTGGATTGCTAAACAACGATAATATAAGAAATATTAAGTGCATTATTAATCAGTTTTCGCCATTTGCAGATTTGTTCATATCATAAGACTAAATACGAAAATCTCAGCATGATTTTCCTATCGATGTTCCAATGATGCAAACTTGTGCCATATTTTTAGAATTCCTCCAATTTGAAAACAAACAAGTTCATTTTACGTGTTTATTAAACAGTTGAGAGAAGATTTCTTCTTTTATTTGATTGGCTATGAATTAAATTATTTTATCCATTTTTTATTAGTTTGTGTGATGCCATTGTATATACTTTAATTTAGAATAAAACCAACTGAATTTGTTCAATGTACTCGAATTATTTTCATCAATGTCCATTACAATCAATGTTCTCCTAAACTAATCCATGTTCACAATTCTAGCTACTTTTCTTTCAAAAATGTTCTCGTTCTTCAGCGTTAATCCACGATGCGATCCATCTGTTTTTATACTTTGTTGCCAGATATAATATGCTTTAGAAATAAATGAAATATCTTCGTCAAAGTAAAATAAAATAACAAATTTGATTTTTTCCTCCCTGTTCAAGTTCTTTCTCCTCTTCCACCTCGGTATCAAAGTGGCTATGTATTTTACATGTCTTGTCACTAATTTCCTCAATGAATCTGCTGTTGACGTATTATTTGTTAGAACTACATTGATTTTCCAAAGAGTCTCAGTAACATACTAAATAAATTATACCGAGATAAAACTTTATATTCAAACATGTCAGTGACAATAGCACATCTTTATATAATGCATGTTATGTAATTTTCCAATATTCAATTATGATATTCCATGAAAGAAACTACACACCATAGAATTTCAACATTTGACGATATTTCTATCACAAAAATTACAAAGAGACTAACACACTACATAGAAATAATTTGCCGGTCATAACTGTGTGACTAACAAAATACTACCGATTGCAATGACATGTAGCCTGAAACATTTTATTTTATTTTTTTTGTTATGTTAGAATGTTGCTCTGGCAGACTAGTGTTATCACCAATCCGCACGTTTTCGTCATTGCAACATGTATTTGATCAGATTTGATCATTTACCTCTTGGTAAGTTGTAATAAGCAACTTTTCTTGTCAGTATGTAGAGCACGACATTTCTCCTGTTCTTACACATTTAATTTTTCCTTCTTTCTTTCTTACATAGTATGTGTAAGGACAAAGCAGATGTCGTGCACCGCACAACCACAAAAAAAGTGCTTATTACAACTTACCAAGAGGTAAATGATCAACTCTGATCAAATACATGTTGCGATGACGAAAACGTGCGGATTGGTGGTAACGCTAGTCTGCCAGAGCAACGTTCTTTTAACAATATAAAAAAAAATGAAAGAGAAGCATATTATTTTCATAATATTGTTTCGATAGAGGATGGTCACCTCTCTATGATCGTGTTTCTTTATACAAGAAGAATTATCTTGCATAAGCATATTTGAATAGATAATATGCACAGGTTTAGCAGATTGTTTCGAAGAAGTTATGAACTGAAACGAACTCTAATGATGGGATTGAGTGAAAATGTACATTTGATATTTCGGGGAAGAAAAAAAATCTGGTAGTAAAAGAATTCTGTTTTTTGAGACAAATGGTCAGGTCTTGTAATAAGACGGTTTTTCTTCTATCTTTCTTTGTTAAATTATACTTTGTTTGTCATGATAACAGCAAAATTTATTAATAATTGTCACATATTTTTCTAGCTATGGAAGTGTTCTATCTAGAGCATTTACTTGATCGTAACGAAAACGAAGTCAAATAATGAAATAAGAAAACTGTTACAACATATCTTCTATGGAACAAACATGCAGCATTTTTCATATACGGATACTTATATGATAGTAAATTTTTAGTAATAATTTAAATTGAATTATAGGTATTTCCAAGTTGTGAATGTCGAGAAACATAGCTTTAAAGTATCATGTCATGGTACTGCTTCCTTATTGAACTATTCATTTTTTTTTACAAAAGGTAGACAACTAGCAAAGATGATTACGTTAAGGCTTGGATTTCGTATTCAATAAATATCTTTTTTGTCTCCAATTATGGTACAATATATTTGTAAGAAAAATTGTTCTATTCAGTAACGGCGTTTCCAGTTCTCTCGATAGCAAAAGGAAAAAGATTCAAAAATGAAATATTACAAATAAAGAAATTACATTAGAGTCATACACGAGATTGAATACATGTTTCACAATTTCAATGCAGGTGAATGTTGCGAAATAATCAAGTTAGTTGCTCAAGTCTTGTCTTTTTTCTTATGAAAAGGTATGTGAAAAGTGTAAAGACAAACTCAATATAAACATCTCAATTTCAGCATTAAGTTAACGCTTTACGGCCTTTTAGGCTAAGATCAAAGTGTAGTATCTGTTCTCGTCGGTTTGAAAGCCGGCGCTGGTCCCATTGGGTCCAGGCTCTTTCAAGCGGATTTTTGGACATTGGCCAGGACCACCCGAGTTTACTCGGACCCATGCCATGGATTGACTTGACACTGCAGTGTCGTCGAGTTTGATCCAACTCCCGTTTCCTTCGTGAAATGGGAACCTATCATCTATTATAACAAACAAATATGTAACTACCCTTCATCTTTAACCATTCTAGAGCATTTAGACATTATTATTATGTCAATAAACTAGTTTCGAGATTATTACTCATCAATTGGTTGTAATGTGATACACATAACATGGAATGTAATTATATGTTCGAATTAGATATTTATGAATTCAAGGTTACAAAGATCAGAAAGATGTTTAGATAGTTATTTTATATATAAAGAATGATTCATGAAATTTCAATAGTTAGTAGTTCAATTGATTTTTTTTATTGTAGAGACATAGGGACATTGAATGATTGGTCAAAATTTTTGACAAAATGATGTTTGTTTTTTTAAAAAGTATTTGATTACACAAGCAGGAGTTTGACATGAACGATTTTTAAAAAGAATAATAAATTACATCAAATTTGTATCTCATAATTGTGATATTACAATATAATGAATAGTTGTAAACATCATTGAAAATCAAAGTTAATTTTATTTCTATTGATTTTACTGTTCATATTAATATTATTAAAACAGAAAAGAAACAGATGAGAAATTTTATCAAATAAAAAAAGCGAATGGAATCAACTTAAACTAAAAGAAATACTAAAGAAACGAAAAAAACGATTTCAAAAATAGAACACTCATCGATATCTATTTCTAGTAAAAAGCAATTGAAACAGAGCAGTTACAACAACTACTGGAATTTATACACGAAAGGAATTTTTTTTTTTTTGTATTTATTCTGTTTAATACAACTTTATTTTGTAAACTCTTGTCTAAATCAATGAGTTCATCTTGTTTATAAAAATATTCCTATTTTATAGTTGTTATGTCTAAGAGAATTTCTTTAAATTAATTCGAGTATTTCAAACTCAACTAAATTCTCATATTAACTGTGATTATTATTATTATGGTCAACTTTAATTGAACTCTACTTTAATCTGGAGATTTACAGGATTGCCGAGTGCTTTCAATGGAAATCTCATGATTATGTGTCTTTGAATTTAATGTTGTCCATATATAATATGTAAAGTGCAAATAGATTATGGTGCTCAGTTTTCAGTTATCTTTCAACCAAAAAAAAAAAATGAATAATTTTTTAGTTTATGTATTCTTGATGATAGAATAAAAAGTATCTTCTCTCGGAATTGAATAGTATAAAAATTTTAAGAAAAATATTAATTCATTTGTTGGTAGAATTGCTTTTCAAAATCATTTTCCTATATCGACGCAGCAGAAGTGATGAGTACTATGCATTGCAATATGAATTCGTGAAAGTGACTACTCAGTCTACTTAGAAAAAAAAACAAGTACGTGCCATGCTTTTTGTTCATGCAAATAACAAGTGGAATTTATTTTTGAATAACGTTAAAGTATTTCGTAGTTTTGTGAGTAATTAATCCTTTGACGTCGAAAATATTAAATTTACGTTTTCAATATTTGTTATATTTTGAATAGATGTCATTGATAAGAGTATGACATCTTTAAATCAAGCATAAGTACAAGAATTATGATAGCTAATCATTTTTAAAGTATATCATCTTAGCAAAGATTTTTTGACTTTTTTTGTTCCAAAAAATATGTCCACTGTCGAAGGGTTAAAAACAAATTCTGCATAAATTTAGTTGTGCTTGAAAATCAATTTTGCCTAGTATATATGTATTGATCTATGGAAATAATTTCACGAATAGTTCGAAAGCAAAAATAGCTGGATCATGTGTGTGATTGGTATAGACAAACAAGATATACTCCTAAGTTTTCTTTTATCTATTAATGTAGAAATCTTATTGACTGTAATGAGTCATGCACGATGATAAATACATGTTACATAATTTTAGTGGAGATGAATGTTGTGAAATTATTCAAATAGTTGCGAAAGTTTCATTTATTTATTTAGAAAAGATATTTGAAATATGTAAAGATAAACTTAAATATGAAAGATCGAATTTTGGCATTTAGTTGTGACTTGTTCGCTAAACACTCGATCACCTTTGAATGAAATAAATCTCTACAGTATACTGTGAATGCTTCTATTTGACGTCAGATATGTCACTATTTATGACACTAAGCTATAATAGCGTCCATGAAATAAATCTAGTAAGAAGCGGCGTTATATTTGTCTAGTGCAGTTCAAGCATAAATTCTACAGGTAAAATATTTGTATCTGATTAAGAGAGCAAGAATTGTATTTGTGTATGTCAAGCTAAACAATATGCCCTAATAGATTTCCATTTATATCATTCAACAAGTATTTATTTTGACATTTTTACGTAGTTTTCTCTCAAAAATCTGTCAAAAAATTATGTCAATCTATGATATAATTCTAAGTAGGCGTTCTAAATGAGTTAACATAACTGGAATAAATTTGTTAGTGACATACAAAGATAAGTAAAAATCTTGAATCCAGAAAATTAATTGAAAAAAAAGATTCATGTATGGTTAGTCCATCGTCATCATAACTTGAAGATTCTCTTGTTTGATAACCAATTAAAGAATATGAATGCAGATATGTTAGAAATTTGAACATATGATTTTCAAATATTTTCGAACGCTTTGCAACCTTATAGGCTAAGATCGAAGTGTAGTATCTGTTCTCGTCGGTTTAAAAGCCGGCACTGGCTGAAAAAAGTCAGGCTCTTTCAAGTGGATTTTTGGACATTAGCCGGAACCATTTGAGTATAGTAGAATCATGTCGTCGAGTTCGATTCACATCTGTTTCCTTTGAGAAACAGGAATCATAATATCATTCAAAAAATAAAATGAAAATTTTCTTTTACTTGAAACTAAAACTCATACGAGCAAGGAACTATAATTCAACATCTGTGAGTAAAAAGAAACGTAAACAACAATAATGTGTTGTCATTGATTGATTAGTATCAGTTCTGTTTCGATATTCACTAAGATTATAGGTTATATTAAGGTAGAGTTATATCTTCCAACTTAATCAATGGAATGCAAAGAAACAAGTAAGAACTCTTCTGTCAATTAACAATTAAACAGGACTCAGGTTTGAATCACTTGGTTTTTTATCCAGTCAAGTATCGTTGTAGAAAACAACGTCGATTTTATTTGTAAATTCTATGTTCTTTGAGTTTTAGTTTTGAATCATTTGCACGACCCAAGATAATCATAAATATTTGTATAGAATGATACTTAACAAACCAACATAGAAAATATTCGGACAATATATATATATGAAAAAATTGTGAGCAATAGAATCGACATGAACCATAATCAAATGAACTAGTATTCGTATGGTTGTTTGAATGATACAAACTCTTTCCATATTTTTAAAATTCCTATTATTTGAGAACAAACAAGTTCATTTTATGTATTCATTAAACATTTTAGAAAAGTTTTTGCTTATTTGACTTGACTGACTATGAATTAAATTATTTTACATATATATGTTTTACTTTGCGGGACACAATCATATACATATACTTTTATTGAAACTAAGACCAATAGCATTTGTTCAACATATTCAAATTACTTTCATCATTACCAATAATCACTATAGTAGTGCTGAATGATTCCCGTTTAAAATTCGAGCTACTTTTCTTTTAAAACATTGAACATTTTCTCGTTTTTCAAGATCCATTCACTTTTATGCATTCTTGTGCGATATAACATATTTCAAAAATGAATTACATATCTTCGTCAAAATAAACAAAAATTGATAAGCTTCGATATTTTTCACGATTCCAATTCTTTCTTCTCATCAACCAACAGAAAAGTGTAGGATCATGAGAGAATTTTTTTTGTCAAACAACCAGACATCTCTGTGTGTTACAGACATCGATTGTCTCAAATATTGAAATGTCTATCCATATTGAATGTATAGTGAGGAATTTCGTCATCGAATCTGTTCCCCGGGTGCCACTAACTTTTAACAAAGACTCAACACGTACAACTTACTAAAGTAGACGATTCAATAGTATTTTTTCCAATAATGTAATAGATAGAGCACACCGACAAAAAGATTTTTACCCTCAACTATATCCGTCACAACATCTTCTCTAATATCCAATTATGATATTTCATAAAAGAAATTCCCGACCATACAGTCTGACATTTAATGACTCTTCAACAGCAAAAAATCAACGAAACTGGTGTACCTCACACTAAGAGGAAAAAATACGTTGTCAACAAAATATGACGCACAGCGCTAACATTAACCCTAAAATATTTTATTCTTTTTCTTATTTCAAAATGTTGCTCTGGCAGACTAGTGTTACCACCAATCCGCACGTTTTCGTCATCGCAACATGTATTTGATCAGAGTTGATCATTTACCTCTAGGTAAGTTGTAATAAGCAACTTTTCTCGGCAGTATGGAGAGCACGACATCTGTTCTGTACTTATACATAGTATGTAAGAAAGATAGACCACAAAAATGAAATGTGTAAGAACAGAACAGATGTCGTGCCCTACATACTGATGAGAAAAATTGCTTATTACAACTTACCAAGAGGTAAATGATCAAATCTGATCAAATACATGTTGCGATGACGATAACGTGCGGATTGGTGGTAACACTAGTCTGCCAGAGCAACATTCTTTTAATAATACAAAAAAATAAAAAGAAAATTTTAGGCTCCGTGAGATTTGTTTTGGAAGTGTAGTAGTAGATGTCTTTTAGTGCTCGTGCACGCAAGAAGTATTATACTGTATAAATAGAGATGAATGGACTTGATTGATAGAATTTATGAAATTTGTTTCCACAAATGGTCATAAATTGAAATGAACCCTTATTTGACAATTCAGTGAAATTGTTCCTTTTGATGTTTAGGGAATGAACAATATAGGTATAAAAGAAATATGTTTTTTTGTAAGGAAAATGGTGTACTATTGAAAGGAGTCGTTTTACTCTATGTAGACATCGTTGGTCTTATATTAGACGACGACACTGAGACATTTAGTTTCCTTTTGTTTATTATGAGTGTTGTTGTGAAAGGGTTGTGTGGTCACTAACCGAGTGATTTTTCTCATTGCAACATGTATTTGGTAGGAGTTGTTTTCGAATACTTTAAATATAAATATTTTTTCTTTGGCTTTGATCAGAATTACATTAGTTCGACAGATATGTGAAAAGAAAGAAAGATTTTTTATACATTTGTCTGTTTGATTGTTGTATTGGAATAATCTTTGAATTGATGTGCAACATGTTGATTATGTTTCATTATATCTAAACATCGACCTCTTCGTTTCAATGATTTTATTGGTTATTGGGCTTGTTGTTCTGCATTGTTTATCGAATAATAATGGCCTTTATTACAAAGAAACACTCAAAATCTTCTCCTCATCTGAACTATAAACTGATATTTTTTTCCATGAATCAATAAACTCTGGATTAGGATGAAGATCATAAGCACGATTATTAGAAAATGAAACGTCTCTTTTATTACTGATAACTTTCATTAGATCACCATTTTTTTATTTTTTATTAAACTATCAATTATACTATCAGTTCTTACTTTTGAGTATTGTATCTCGTACATCGTCAATAGCTACATCACTTTCACATCTTTCATGTTGTGATTTTAAACGGTAAAGAAGATGTCATTTTTTTTTGAGCTTTTAAATCAAATGATGGATTATATACAAATCTGTAAATGTCATCAACTTTTTTAATATCAAGTTTTTCATTTGAAAAAATGAAAAAAGAAGCAAGTAAATGTTTATTCGATGTATCAATTGTAAGACTAGATTCTTCTATAATTTCATCTAATGTTATTGCATTAGTTTATCCATTGAGAAAACGTTCTTGTAGTTTTTCGACAATATTTGTAAGTGTTAAAAATCTTGATTTTGGAGAGGCACTTTATCAATGATAATCACTTGTAAAATCTGAAAATATTTTCGGTCGACCACATACCGCTTTTAGTTCATGCGTTTTTTATGATGACATTTTGTCAACTTTTTAACGTTTCATCATTTCAAGCAGAAAAAACTAATGCATCATCTTGTCGTTCAAGAGAAGATATAATGATCAAATGAAAATATCATGATAAGTTGTAAGAAGTAACTTTATTCGTGCACCTATGTGACACGATATCTATGTTGTTCTCACAGATCATATATATATTTTTTTATTCTATGAAGCGAGTAATGTGTATGCAAAAGATCACAGTTGAGATTTCATTTCATTAAAATAGTTATCATTTCTCGACCTTTTCAGGTACGATCAAAGTGTAGTATCTGTTCTCGTCGGTTTCAAACTCGGTACTAGTTCCATTGAGACCAGACTCTTTCGAACGCATTTTTGGATATTGAACTGCATCACTGGAGTTCACCCGAACCTATATCATGAATCGTCTCGACAATGCAAACCATATGGAGAGACTTGCATCACAAGCATGATATCTATCAACAAAAGTCTCTCAAACTATTTTAAAAGGTACATTATTGAACAGAACTATTATTTTCAATCAAAGTATAATATTTAAGCTCAGTCATAATATAATAAATGTTTCATATGGCCACATTTTTGTAAATGATATTTAAGTTTTCACTCTTTATTTTACTTTGATTTTTACTACTATGTTTCAGACGTTTTTGTAAATATTTCTTATAGTACAAGACATTATGTTTTTAACTTTATTTTTCGTATATTCATATTTAAGTGGAAATTAAATTTTCCGGTTAACAATAAATACCCAGAAAAAAAATTTCATAGTTTTTCTTCCTCAGGGTGTGGGTGACGGTGTGGAGTGTGGGTGTGAATGTGGGTATCTGGGTCTGAGTGTGAGTGTGTGGGTGTGGGAGAATAATAGACCCACTCCAACACTGACATCCACACTCCACACCTACACCCACACCCCACACCCACACCCACACCCACACTCACCCACACCCACACCCCACACCCTTCGTTGCGAAAGCTCTGCAACTGTTACGAACTCCCTGTATTAATCGTTACGATCGCCCTGTAAATTTCATTACGGCAACCCTGTTTTTTTGGATATCCCTATTTTTGGCGTTACGAAAGCCCTGATTTTTGCTGTTTGTTCAACTCATCACGTGACGAGTTGAAACTTTCTCAATTTTTCTTATAGTCATTGCATTTCAATTTTCTAGAAATAGAAATTTACTATCTTGTGGAACATTGGGGACATATGAGACATACGAAGGATATCCTAGTATTTAATAGACTACTAAGATAATTGAATTTTTTTAGCAAAAGGTGTATGCCAATTTGAACAATTGAAATTTCATGTATCTAATTTCGTTGACTTGTTCAAATAGTGATGCAGTTATCCCTTGCTATAAAGGATGGAGTGTCGTTAAGTGATGAAATATGTCCCTTCTTGAAATTGAATTTTATACTTTCCCAACAGCCAATTTGGACGTCATGAGTCAATTACTGTTCGAATCAGATCGTTAGACTACATAAAGGTTGCACGTGGCTGACTCAAAACTCGATATTATCTAGCTCCTATAGAATTTATATATGTCAAACTTGAAACTTGAATTGAATTGAAGAATAGTTAAAACTTGAAAAAATTGAACTGCAGTTTCCCAATTTTAACTATTCTAACACAGGGTATCTCTCGATGAGGGTATCACGAAAACACACACACAGGATATCTGTCTCGTTGAATTTTGAGACCTGAAAATTGATACGTTGAAGCTTTAAAGTTGAAAAGCGAAGAGTAGTTGTTCAATTGAATTTAACTTTCAAGTTGGACACCACTGCCAAAAGTCACATGTTTGACCTCTAGATAGCCGTAAAATCATTACAGTTACTATGCCTAGGTAGCCCCTAACATGTTGCAGAAATCACGTTCAGGTGGTTCTAGAAAAATTACAGATAATATCTTCAGGTAGACCTTCAAAATTTATAGGTAGGATGTTCAGTTGGCTTCCAAAAAGTTGCCAGTATAATGTCGAGGTATTCCTCGAAACATTATACGCATCTAGGCTAGCTATCAGGTTTATAACATTCCAGTAGCATTGTTAGAAGGAGGGAATAAAATGGGTAGATCATGATAAAGTACGAATTCCAACTTAATTGACTCATTTTTTTGTATATGAAATGAACCATGTTTCTTTGACTCTCATTGTTGGTTCACTTTCTACGATCTTCGAAAATTACGTATGATTCATGGGATACCTATAAGTGCTTACTTCATTCATACCCACACATTCTCTTAGAAATCGTGTTAGAAGACGTTTTCAGATCAAAAAGTTACTTTCAAAAAAAAAATGAATGATAGTTCAACATCAATTTAATGGATTGAAGTTTTGCATGTAATTCGAAACAAAATTTTGTTTTGTATAACTCCATCACAAATAACGCTATCATGCTTTCTTGCATATGCCATACACAACAGGGACAATGACATCAACAAATAAGAATCTAAAATAATTCAGTATGTTTTAGTGATATCAAAAGTAAAACACAAAAAATGTTTTATCAATGACACAGAATTATGTTTTGGATCAGGTAAAACAACTTTCGTTTTTGCAACGCAGCATCGGTCCATCACGCGATAGAACAAAAAAAGAGAGATATAAGGGAGTGATGTGTTATTTGTTCGTCACATTTTTAGATGAATTCGTCGACAAACGTCGTGGAGTTGGATTTCGCAGATAGCTCGATGAATCCGGTCAACAAATCGATCAGCAGCGATGACTCTTATCACAATGTAATATCAACAACAGGTATAGCTAAGAAACTGCAGTCAATTATTATATTCACTCATGGCGATGGCTTCTGTCATGATACATTGCCAGAAGTAGCGGCGAAACCAGAATTTTGACGGTGGGGGGGGGGGGGGCGGCTCAAGCCTCCGGTGGAGTGGCTTAGCCTCCATGGCCACCCCTGGTTACGCCACTAACCAGAAGCTCAAAGGGAGACTAAGGTTATAATCAGATCAGCTCACCAGTATAGAGTACAAAACAGATAATAACTTTCGACTTGATAATAACTCCATTTTGCAACATGTCCTTTTCTCACCGAACTAATTGATTGAATTCATCAAAAGTGGTCTTGTGAATATGTTTGAAGAAAGACAGCGTACGAAATTATACTTGAAGTTTACTAAGACTCGTACTATGACTCATCGATAAGTGGCGATAAATCATCGATAATCGATATAGTAGTTTTATTCTATTGGTTGGTCTCATCATGTAGGACATTCTTTATTCAAGAGTGAGATAAATGTATGTTGAGAAGAATTATGCTACGAGACACTGCTGATTTAACTATTGGCAGTATGAATAAATCACAAAAATTAAACTATTTGTTAGATGGATGGGCGTCGGCAGAAACTGTGGTCGTGTTTCTCGGCAGTTATTTATAAACCTCACGAATGATCTGCTTCCAGTGATACTCTCATTACCAGCTAAAGTTGCAATGTTTCACAACGCGATTTTAAACAGCTTTTTAGGAAAGAACGTTCTTTTTCTGGCTACCAGAAACGAGTAACCATTTGTAGTTTATGTTCGCTTTGTGATACGAACCTTCGACATTTGTGTTAGGAGTCTTTTGGTTTTTTTACTAAGTGATTTCAGAAAATCACAACATACCATACAAACGTCGTTCTTTAGCCGTAATTTGAACTAATCGTTTCCCGTTTATCATCCTAGACTATATTTAAAGTTGATTACTCCATCTCTGATAGGTTTTATGATGTAGTCAGTGGCAAAAATGATTATTCTAACACTAATAATGACGTTCTCATGTCAATTTTTAACGTACATGGAGTGTCATTATCATCAGAGTAGACGTACTTCATCAACGCAATATTTAGCTTGTGCTTGAGAAAGCTCAGTCGTAAATGAAACAGGGACGAACGCTAAAGCTTCCGTTAATAGAAAACTTTGTTGAATTGAACCATATATTAACTGCGAAGTATTAGTGCTGCTTTTAATGTCTTTTTATCTTGAAACGTCAAAGAGTGTTTGACTTCGATTTTGGAATGTTAACGTGTGAAAGTTTATCAATAGACGTAATATTTTTATGCTCTTTTCTGTAGTGAAATTAAATTCCAGAGAAAAAAGATATCAAGCCTTTGTTGAGTTTTGAGAGATTCTCTAGAAAATAATTCGAGTTTCGAAATAATCAACTATCATCAGCATATCCAACATTTGAAACCATTTGACCACAACTATTTTCAGTGATTTTCCTTTTGTTTATGTGCAGCATAATCATTAGTTAAACTTGAAGCATCTTCTTGTATTGGAAAATAGCAAAAGTACATTGTTATCTGTGACTATGAAGTAGTGGCTTAACAAATATAACATACTTATCGGTTTCTACAAAACTCTATTGATCTGAGGTTAACCCCATTCATTCAGTTGAGTAGCACAGCACAAGAAAGTTTCATTGTGTTTTTTTCTCGGACAATAGACAAATGAGAAAACAATGAATAACAAATAAACACATTTCAATTATTAGATACGCTTGATCAGTGTTTATTTTTATTCAGTCTCGAAAGAATCTAATTCAAGAGAAAATGATGACTCAATCGATGCTGCACAACAAGAGAACCAAAACGGTATTAAAATATCGTTGTTTCGACCATTACGAAAGCTTTATATTCATTGGACTAATCCTCTATTTCATAAAATGTTATGGAATATTCTATTATTGGCATTGTCGTGGAGTCTCGGTCAAGGTATTTTTTTCATTCAAATAAGTATAACTACTCTAGCAGCTACAAGTTTTACCAACTGGTATCTGGCAACAATTCCTCTTGGTTCTATGCTCTTTGCTGCTACTATTTGGTCTGTATTTTTACCACGAGTTATTGCTCGTTACGGCTATCGACCTCCATTTTATTTCGGTACTCTGATGAGTATGATTGGAGCTGGACTTTGTATTATAGCAGCATGGTTTAAACTCTATTGGTTACTAATAGTGAGTGCTACATTTGTTGGTGGACAAGTACCATGTACATTCTACTATCGTCTGGCAGGATTACAATTTTCAACACAAGAATTTGCTTCAAAAGCCATTGCAATGGTCACTGCTGGCGGTTGTCTTTCTGCTTTTATTGGGTACGTTCATAAGTGTTATAATTATTATTTCATGAAACTCTTCTCTTTATTTTGGAAGAATAATACTGAAAACATAGATTCTAAATTACGATTATCTGCCGTAATCACTATTCTAAAATATGGTTGCTTATTTGAGAATATGAGATAGAAGTGCCACACAGTTTCTCTTCTATTCATAAATATTATTTTTATGTTGTTGTAGGCCAGAAATAGCCAAACTTATGATCAATGTACTTCCAAAGCAATACAGTGGTGCTTATTTAGCAGCATTGCGTGAATGTGCGGTACTGTTATTCATCATGAGAATAATCCAATTTCCCGATGTTAAAAAAACGCACAATGCAATAGAATCGACCTCGTTACCTACAATCATGAACAGAAATCTTAGTTCAAATGGCCGTTCAATCTTTACGATAGTTGGCACAACGAACATTTGTGATTGCTGCTCTTGGTGGTTTTGTTTCATGGTCAGCGATGGGTATTCAAATGTCGGCTGCAGCGCTGACAATGATTGGTTCTGGACATACTTTTCCTCAAGTGATAGCAGCTGTTGAGTACCATATATTGGGAATGTTTGTACCATCATTTTTTACTGGAACTCTATGTAACTGGTTTGGAAGCCGACTGGTTATGCTCACTGGACTTTTGATCCAATTTGTGGGTACATTTTTGTTTCCATGTGGTTTTGAAATGATCTATTTTGATATGGGTTTGATTGTTGTTGGCATTGGATGGAATTTAGGCTATGTCGGATCATCAGTTCTATTCACAAAATCATACTGCCCAGAAGAAAAAACAAAAACTCATTCGCTGTATGAAGCCATATTGATGTTTAGCATATCGATATCATTTTTTTCATCGGCATTTGCAGAACAATTTCTAGGATGGAAGACTTTAACTGGAATGTTAATTCGCATCTACCTGGCTGCAGCTGTACTCATAGTGGCTGTAGATACTGCATTCGTATTTTATAAGACTAAAGATTTACGAATAGAAATAACACGTAACGACAGACAAGTAAAAACTTCAGAATTAAATATACAAGTTGGTTCAGAGTTACATGTTAAATAACATGTAAGAATTAGTTCATTTCATAACATTTTTCTACATTTGTATTTCATAACGAAATAGGATGGATATAGATATAGTAATTCATTCTATCTTGATCCTCACCCGCATTCTGACTAAACAACAAGGAAAAAACAGCAAAGACTTCAGTCTTAAAGTTTCATGAAGTTTTGTGAAGTTTTTAAGCTATAGTTTTTAATATAATTATGTTGAAATATCATAAATAGAAGCGGCACTAGAGTTAACACTTTTACTTTGTTTTAAAAGTTAATGTGAGATACTTTAATTCTTTAACATCAAAGAAAACAAAGTTAAAGTAGTTATCTCATGTAATACCGGAAAATTTATGCACTTGAAAATATCGCTATGTTCGAAAGATAATTTTTTCCTAACGAAATTTTCCGTTATTCGATAAGGGAACTTCTTAAACTTTGATTTTTTTAAAGTTAAAGTGTGTTAATTTAAAAAATAATATCAAATCAATTATTTATTTTACTAAATAAATCTGTCAATCACGAATACTTCCAACATCATATCAGTTTTCACTTGTTAATATTTCACTTTTACAAAAATCTCAACAACTTTCAATTACTAATTTAAAAATAAAATTAACGTTTTATAATACGTACATTAATTACTCACTATTTGCATTGTTTCGTACTTGTAATGGAACGTGATAAAGTGTTTGTTTTACTAGAGATTTCTGATCAACTATTGTACACCGAACATATTGCTTTATAAATGAAGAAAAATTTTTTTTAATGTTTATCTATAGTCAAATAATTTATATGACAAGATAATATACCACATATTGTCCTTGGAATAACAATGAAATAATATCTTTCATTTTTAATTTCAATTTATCAAGTAACAACAAAACAAAATAATAATAAAGCGACCTGATACTCTTCTCCAACATACCACTCGACAAAACTCTTGTATATCATGTTGACAAAATTCATCTGGTTTGTTTCATCCAGACAAAAAAAAATAAAGTTTTTTTATGAATTCTTTAAAAAGAAACTACAGTATACTCAAATGAACGTGTCAATTTCTTTGTATTAACTGATCGATCAGTAAATTGTAGATCATAAGAAATTTTTTGTAAGACAAGTGGAACGCAATGTACTTGATCATCACTACCCGTTGACAGTGCATAGACAGCCTAAATACAAACAAATTGTCAATATCAACTATAGTAATAATTTAATCTAGACAAATTTTTCGAGTTTAAATGAAACGAATCACTCTGAATTGAATGAGCAATCTAAACCGTTTAAGATGAAATTCAACAAACCTTTCGTAGTTTTTTTAGTAAAATAAATTATTTTTAAAAGTGAATTCATATCACAAGTTGCACCAATGTTTCTGAAACCAACAAAACCACATTATCCTTCTGAATCCCACTACAATTAAATATATTCAGATCTTTTTTACAAAAAAAAACAATTCTCAGCTTACTCCACATTACGTGGAGCTTCAGCATGAATTATTGCTTCGATTAGAATTATATTATATCTTGTCCATGTATGAATTCATGATAGATTTCCTGATTTTCACAATATACATTTACTTTCCACAAAATTTTTATTTGGATCAATAGCATGTAAAAGAGTTAGTTCAACTTTAGCAAATATAGACTAGCCATGTGGAAGTTTTTCTGGTTTACATTTAAAAAAAAGATTAAACTTTCCACTATCATTATGATAACAATCATAATTTAGTTTGAAAAATGTCAATAAAGTCGATAGAAATCTACGGATTATTGATTGATCACGTGTTAATTGACCATATTGTGATTGTGATGGTGCAGTTATATGAAAACGAATTGAACCATCATAACGAAATACTCTTTAGTAGAAAACAAGTTGAAATGAAATTTTTTTTTTTTTGTTATTTCGTATGATTTCAGTTATTGTCATCTTTTTCATTATCAAAACTGACATGAACAATTGAATCATTAGAAAAATCTTCAGGTTCGACTTTTGTTGCTTCTTCATCATTTTTTTTTCTCTTCAGATCTTTCAGATTGAATCATGCATGTCAAAGCTTGCATTTATTTAATATTTTGATTTATATGAGTTATCACGATGGAATAATAATAGAGGTGATTAGTACGTGTGGAAGAACAAAAAAAATGACAAATTTTCGATTCGAAATAGTGTTTTATTGTTCTATTCGGTATTATGAAATATTTTTTAATACGCATTCTTTGTAGAAACTCATATTTTCACATTATGTGTGTGTTTGAAGCCAATCATCGTGTTTATTATTGAAAATAAAGTTGGTTTCTGTGAATCACTTTCATATGATTGAACTAAGTTTCAGCATCGAAAAGGTGCTGAGATGCTAGGCGTTCCAAATCTGCACTTCCCCCTTTGGCAATGGATACGATTGAGTAAATCTAACGAAAACTATGTGTATGAATGGAATTGAGCCTATTATCAATAAGAAAGTAATATTATTGAATATAATATTTGGAAAGTTATTGCGTATAGTTTTTAGACGATCAAAGGAGAATGGAAATTAAAAAAATCATGAATTACAGTACAGCCAGATTTGCAATAATCTATAAAACAACTCAGTTGTCTATATTTAAGATTAGTAAAAGTTCCTTGAATATCGTCATTTGATAAAGATGAAACAGGTTGTTCCGCACGAATTTCGGTACTAATATAAAAGACGAATATACGAAGTTATTAAAAATGAATAACAATGTCATTTTGAAGTTGAATACCATCGACATATCTAATTCGATTGTATATACAAAAAAATATAAGGTTAATTCCTCAAGATTACATATCCGATGAAGCAGAGGAATAATTTGAGTATCATATGCATAACTTAAATGATTAATTTTCAATGAAAAATATTTCATATTGGGTAGATCATCATATTGAAAAATCAAAACAATACATGATGTACGTAAATCAATAAGGACAGGGGCGCATAAAAACAGGAATCGGCCGACGAACCGATTCATATAAGAAGTTTATTTTCTGATGCAAAATTTTACGGCGAACCTTTTGATGCCAAATTCAATATATGTTCGAAACCCTTTGATTCCTTCCGACCAATGCCAATTATGCCCTATTCTTACCTGTCCATAGAGGTGTGGGTGTGAGTGTGGTTGTGCGTGCGAGTGTAGGTGTGAATATGTAGAAAGCTATCGCGATCGGTTTCGATTCAGCTGCGAGTCTCATCAGGCGGCTTTAGTAGTCCCTAAGTCGATTTAAATCAAATAGAGGGAAGAATATTTATGTTGAAAGTTGATGAAAAGTTTGTGAGTGAAGAAGCAGAAGTTGGACGAACCTGACAATATATGAAATGATATGTATAAGTTCCGCTTTTTTTGTTGATGGTTCGATTTCTAGTTTGTTGAGAATGAAAATGAAAAGTATCTGATAGCATTGAGCTCTACGTTTTTCTTAATGAACCTTTTTTCATGCCATATGAAAAGATCGTGTGAACATTTTGGAATGCTGGATGATCTTTTGTTGGAGAGGGTGTGGGTGTGGGTGGCTGCGGGTGTGCGTGAGTGTGGACATGAAGAGTAGATCTTCACCCACACCCACAAACACAGCCAAACCCACACCCACATCCACCCACACTCACACGCACACCCACACCCACCCCACACCCACACCTACACCCACCCACACCCCATACCCACACCCATCCCACAACTACACCCACGCCCACACACACCCACACTCCTATACATAAAAATTAAAATAAAAAAAACAATATTTGGGTGTGGGTATGGATGTGGGTGTGGGTGTGGGAGTGGGTGGGTGTGCCTGTTCTTTCTTCTGAACACACACCCACACCCTTTAATGTTCAAAATATTTAAACATTAATTGTTCAACAATATTGTCATTGTTATTATGTACGTTGTTTTTCATTGACAATATATTAATTATTACAGTTTTTTTCCAAAATTACATTTTATTGAGCCGAATAAATAAAAGCAAAAACAAAAATAAAAATTATATCTCTTAATTTCGCAGAAAAAAAAATGATGTTCGTTAAATTTTTCATCGTTTATTATTCCGTAATATCATAATTAAATTATAAGAAACATTCAGTACAATTAATTGTTATTATTACAACTTGTATAGTAATAAAAGAACTGAATAGTAAGAACTTGCAGATTCGTTCTTCGTTTTGATTTTTTCAATATTCGATAATAGAACAAATATTATTACCTTTTGGCGCTATTCGAAATATATATTATTTTGACGATCATAGTTACCATATGGTAACTATGTTTCAGACAGACAGACAGACACAGGTGAATTTCGGTTTTTAGACCCTATCCTTTCAGTCTAGGGAATTAGAAACGATTCTTTCCTTCTTCTTTTCTTAATTATTTACAGAAAGCACAAGCAAAAAGTGCATGTGTGATTCAGACGGAAGAAAAAAATAGCTACTATTTAATTCAAAAATAAATAAACCCTTCTGAAAAAGTAAAATTTCAATGGGCAAATCTCCAAATGAAATGAGCAATTGCCCATTGGCCCGTCCCTTGGCTACGCCGCTGATCAATATTATATAGTTATCGGGAAAAAAATCTATTATGTTGACAGTGTCACATGAGCTTTTCAATGATTGGTGGCTTGAATAGACGTATCAGTGGATGTTAGTCCTTTTTATATTTATTGATTTGTCTGATGGCATTCTATTTATTTTGTTTAGGTAACTATTTTCCGTTGAGACATGGCACATCAATGCTTTTTTTTTATTCTACAGATTAGTTGTGCATAACTTTAGCAAAAAAAAAGCGGAAGCACATTGAAAAAAATGGCTTGTATTTATTTGAACAATAAAAATATTGGAATGAGCAATAATTCGAATATAGTTTAGCAATAATTTTTGAGCAATTTTATAATATTAAATGAACAATAAATAACTCATTAAATAGCAGTAGTAACTTCATATTTTAGCAACAAAAAATAGAAAAACTGCAGGGTAGATGTCGGTATGGGTGAAAAAAATACTGATATACAACACCTATGTCAACTGAACCCATCCACACCCACACCCATATTGCGCTACGCTTGAAGATTGAGCTATTTGCATAAATTATATATTCTATTTCATAGAACTGAAAAAATACCTATTTGTGTAAATAAATGAATCAATATTGTCCTTTTTATATACAACCTATTTTTTATTAAAATGAACTACTGTTTATTCAACATAATTATTGCTCATTTAAGTTATTTTATTGCTCAATTAAATATAAGTCGAAAAAAATGCTCTCCTAATAGTGTTTTTTTATAGTTTTAATTAATAAAAAGAGATGAGAAAAAAAAACACGTCTATCAGATGCAATATACGCAATAGAGTATATTTACCTTGCTTCTGTTGGACTCTTTTTTTTTTTCATTCCTCTTATTCTTTGCTTTTTTTTCCAATGCACTTTTACTTCCTTTTCACCTCTTGTCATCTGTACTTCGTGGAGATTCGACAATTGAAAAGAGTTGTATATATTATGTGTACAGATTGACATCATAAAAAAATGCTACGTGTCTTACAAGATGCTTCATTCGTCTAGTTTTCCTAGAGTGCTTAAGATTGAAATATCCATTGATATTTAACATATTAGCTAGAATATATCACATGTCTAAAAAAAAAGATGCATTATGTGTCTCAGTTAGACATATCGAGTGTCAATGGATAACCGATTTTAGACATTTCAGCAAAACAAACATAGTATAATACTCTTGACGTATCTTAGTTTTTTAGAGTTGAAAGAGAAAAAGAGAGGACAAAGCGAGTTGATTTTTTTTTCTTGAGAAATGCTTTGATTTTAATTTTTTTTTTATCTTTACACTCATTTCATCAATAGTCTTCTTTTTTTTTCAAAATAATTTATTTAAAAAAATATATTTATGAATTATTTTCTTCAATTCAAAGAAAAATATTATTAATATGGCGATAAGAAATTCAAATTTCTTTTTATTAATCCTATTATTATCATCATCAATCAATGCATTTAATCTACCAGAATTGGCACCTACTGAATACTGTCGATTTCCATTGCCAGGGTCAAAATGCAAAGTTTGTTAAAACGACGAAAAATTTTATTTGTTATAAAATATAATTTTAGACTGAAGTTGAAGTATATGTCAATCGTCTCAATTCATTTGAATCTGTATTATCATATGAATATTCTTAGTGAGTTAATATATCATTTTTTTTTTCTTTTATTTAATTCTCAAAAAAATAAGTTTTCCTTTCTGTACTGTTAATGATGAACCATCACCAATTGAAAATCTTGGTCAAGTTCTTATTGGTGAACGAATTCAACCATCACCATATAAAGTTAGTAATCAATTCAATTCTATATTTAAATCAATCGAATTTCTTTTTCCTAGTTTAATTTTCTTATAAATTATAACTGTCGTTATGTATGTACAAAGAAATTTACATCAACTGATGCTAATCAACAAAAAATGCTTAAACGTTTAATGAAAGGAATAATTTTAAATTATCAACAACACTGGATACTTGATAATATGCCTATTACATTATGTTATAAAAATACTGAAAATCTAGAATTTTGTTCTCGTAGTTTTCCAATTGGCTGTTATGTAAGTAAAAGTGGTCAAACAAAAAAATCGTGTAATATTCGTGATGGAAAAAATGATACATTTTATATATTTAATCATTTGGATTTTGAAATAACTTATCATAATAACTATTATATTTTGATTAGTTGATTTTTTTTTTAAAGATGAAACATGGAAAAGTACATTTGGCGAAGATAGTAGTCGAATTATTTCAGCGAAAATACAAGTTAATAGGTTTGTTGAATAAAATTAGTCATCTTATCTATTTATAAATTTTATTTTTTAGTCTCAATTCAAATAGATGTGATCGTACGACTGGACCAGTTATGTTTCAATCGACAAGCAAAGATATTGAAATTCCATTTACATACAGTGTAAAATTTATAAAAACTAATGAAATATATTGGGCTAGTCGATGGGATTATATATTGAAATCATTACCACAAACACGTATTCAATGGTTTTCAATTTTAAATTCGCTTGTCGTTGTATTATTTCTTTCGGGTATAGTTGCTATCATTCTTTTACGTACATTATGTAAAGATAATCCGCGTTATAGTCGAATAGTTGGTACTGTAAGTTGAATAAATTAAGTCTATATTTATGATTGTTTTATTTTTATATAGGGTAGTACAAAAGAACAATTTGGATGGAAACTGTAAGGATTTATCTATTTCATGTCTTTATTTTGCTCATGTATTGCATACAAGTCAGTTTTGTGACATTGTTGTTGAGGTTATGTACTTTCTGTATAGCGAAATATTTCGAATACGAAGATTCGTAGATTTATTATCTTCCAAACTACTGACTTTTTGCACTAATACATCACTTAACTATATACTTTCAATTCAGACTACTTATCATCTTTTATATCGATTTTCATCATTCAGCAAAGAACTTCTCAGAAATAGAAAAAAAAAATTTAAAGCTAACACTTTGTCTATATGTAGATCTCATAGTTATTAAAATGTTCGAAAATCTTTTAGTAAAACGATCAGGTATTAAATATATGTCGCAAGTAAATAAGAAGATCTAATATGAATAATTTAAGGTATGTTAGTCGCTGAATACAAATAAGAAAGAGATAATATCTACATCTTCAAAATTACTTTCGAATTTCAATAAGAAAAATGACATCAGTTAATGAGTAAAATTTCGTTTCAAACTCTTTTCGTTGAATTTTCAAGAATCTCTTGTTTATAAACAACTCATAATCAAAAGTTCTTCAAGATTTTGATTAGTGATATGACGATCTAATCGTTAAGATATCGAAAATAAATGTTCAGGTTAGTTACAGTTACAATTTATTCAAAGAAGATTGAATGTTGATCTATTCTTTATCAAATCTTATGTTATTTTTATTTTTATTCTATTTTCTTTTCAAATGATAGAATTGATGGTGATGTATTTCGTCCACCACAAAAAGATATACTTTTGTCTACTCTTGTTGGTAATGGCGTTCAAATTGCAATGACATTTTTAATCACATTAGGTAGATAGTTTTGTTTATTTTCAATTTTTTTTCAAAATTTGTTTATTTAGTCTTCGCTGCACTTGATTTTCTCTCACCAGACAAACCTGGTGCTTTACTGACTTGTATGTATTTTATTTCATTCGTTTTCTTCCTGTCTATTTCATTTGAATCATTAAGGTCTTATCCTATGTTATGTTCTTTTGGGTACTCCAGCTGGTTATACTTCAGCTCGTTTATATAAAAGTAGGAGACAATATTTATTATAAATGATTAATTGATATTTCATAGTGTTTGGCGGTGCAAATTGGAAGAAAATTGCTCTAACAACAGCTATTACATGTCCAAGGTAACATTTAAATCGTTTGGTTTTTTCTAAAAAGAAATTATTTCTTTGTTTATTTCAGCTTAATTTTTGTCATTTTGTTTGTTTTAAATCTTGTTCTTTGGCTAAATGTTAGTTCAGCAACTATTCCATGTACTACATTTTTAGCATTACTTGCTCTTTGGTTCTGCATATCAACCCCATTAGTATTCATTGGAGCTTATCTTGGTTTCAAACGTTCAGTAAGAATGAAAAATATTTTTTTTGATCTAATTTCTCTTAAAATTAAGGTTTATAATAATCCTGTTCCAATTAATCAAATTCCACGAGAAGTACCTGAACAGCCTTTTTACACTAAACCATTATTAAGTATCTTAGCGAGTGGTATTCTTTCATTTGGTTGTATTTTTATTCAACTGTTTTTCATCTTAAACAGTATTTGGTAAATATTTTTATTCTTTTTTTGATATTTATTAGATGTATATAGATGAATTTAGGGCTCATCAATATTATCATTATTTTGGATTTTTACTTGTCGTATATATAATTCTTATAATTACATGTTTGGAAATAACAATTTGTCTTTGCTATTTTCATTTATGTACTGAGGTAAAATTTGATTTTATTTGAAAAAAAAAAAAACTTAAATTTTTGATTTTTATAGGATTATAATTGGTGGTGGCGTTCATTTTTAACATCGGGTTCTACGGCTGTGTATTTCTTTCTCTATTCAGGTTTTTATTTTGCGACTAAATTAGAAATATCTGATGGAGTATCAACATTTCTTTATTTTGGTTATACATTAATGCTAACATTTATTTTATTTTTATTTACCGGTAAGTTAAATATTCTTGTATAATCTATTTAATTAAATTTTATTTAGGTGCAATCGGTTTTCTTGCTTGTTTCTGGTTTGTTCGTATAATCTATTCAGTTATCAAATTAGATTACATGAAGCAAGTATCGATCAATGATATATCTAATTATTTTAAATGAAATTTGGTTGATAATGAATCAGTTTTAAGGCATCTAAACATTTCATATCCCTTTTATCCTTGAATCTGGATGATAAAATCATGTATCCCCACTAATTATTATATATTATATACGCTATGATTGATTTAAAAATCTCTAATAATAAAATCTCTATTTTTGAATACTCTTTAGCCCCATCATACGACTTTTTCCATGTCTTTTATATGATTATCTCATCATTCTAATTGTGAATATCTAACTGATCTATCATTCTCGTTGTTGTGTATATCGGCATGAAACTACCTAAGTAAACTGTATAATTGTAACATGTGGATGTGCTTATATAAACTTTCATACTCGTTCATCTTGAACGACTGCTGAAACAGACAAGAAGCAAGAGTTAGGTTTGTCTTTCATTGGAGACATATCCATCTCGAGCTTAGATACTCATTCCATTGATAGGATATACACTGAACAAACATGGTGTATCTTCTACTCAGACCGGTACGTCAACATAAGTTCCGTATTTGAGAGAGCGCCAGAACCGGTCTATGTATTTTTGAAAGTATAAAACCAACAAAATTCAAAAAGAAAAGTCGAATTGAAGTCTGTTTGACTTTACGTTCATTCAATGTGAAACCATTGTCGAATTAATGATAATTTGAACTGCTTTTTTTATACATATTCAATCATAGAATGAAAGTGTGTGGGATGGGTGTATCTTCCTTTTATCCAAACACCCACACATCCACACCCATACCAATCCTCACCCACACCCATATAGTACAGAGATCAATGCATCAAAACTATATAACCAAGTGCATAAACAACTTTCAAATCTGACGACAAAAGTCTGAGTCATTTGGAGTCTGACAAATCACTACAGGAAAATTTCGCTACAATTCTGCTTCCACATCTGATTTAATATATTGCAGCTGACAATAGATAATGAATCATACGGATATTAAAATGCTCAAGCGATAGTGCTCTTTAGAAATGAGTTGATATTCATTGAAAGAGTTTTCATAGTAATGAATATGATAATGTCTACTTTTTCAAGTTCAACTTTTCGATTGATATTCAATATTACTCACTATACTGACAGGAAAAGGAATTGGATAGAATAGACTAGAAATACTTTTCGAAATAGAATCGTTCGTATTCAATCGTAAACATGCCTATTCGTTTGATACGATTTCCCATCTTTGTTGCAGTATAATATAAATGAAATATATTTAGTTTTCTTCACATATTTTATTTTATTGAAACAATTCATAATAAAGGAAAATATTGGCGAAAATTTTTTAGACGAACAAATGGTTGGCATACATCAAGACTTTTCAATTTACCGAAATTAAAATGTGTTGCACCATTGGTAAAATTGTTTGTTATTGTTATAAGTGATTTGTATTTCATGCACAGATTGATCAAACGAGGTAGATGCATATTTTTTTCCAAAAGAAATAATTCAGCATAGTCAACATATGCATATTTCAGCTCAAGAAATGTGAGATAAGGAAATGTGATTAATGTTGCTTGTCTTTTTGTGGATCATCATTAGATACATGTAAGAATTCGAGAAAAGAAAAGTCTTGAGAGATGAGTTTAAATAATTTATGTTCAAAAGAAATTCTATCACTCATCTTTAATTATCGAACTTTATGAAATATGCCACTTTGAAACGAATTCTTGAGATCAACAAAATATTCGAAGTTATACGGAAGTGAATAGATATGGCATTCGCCTTTGCATGTAAATGAGTTAATATTAACATATGAAGCTACTTTTTGATAGCCTCTTTCAATGAAACTACGTTGAATATCTTCATTCGATGGAAGTTCAATTCTAACATTATCGCTATAGATCTTGCTCTTGATATTAAATGTGAATTTGTTTAAATGTGTCATATAAATAAGAAATTAGTTATCATTCGACAAAGTAATGGAACAATTAGAGCATCATATTCAAATGTGTAATCAAATGTGGTGAATGAAAAACATTTCAATTTGGGAAGTTTTTTCTATAAAGAAGAAAAAATTAAAAATATTTATTTATTTAGTTTTGTGTTCTTTTTTCTCTAAACATGATCATTGAAATTATACTTACTTTTGGATCTATATCTTTGAATGGATGAAAAATATCTAACACATTAATAATTAATGTTGATAAACAAACGAGAGGTCCATCAAGCAGATAAAGACAATCAGTTAAAGTTGCGACATTGATTTTCAATTTGATCAAAGTTGAAGGTATATAATTTTCCCATAGTAGATAAAAACGTGTACCCCAATACTTTCCTGTAGGAAATATATCACAAAAATTCAAAACGATTAATTTTTTACATAAAGATAAGATTAATGCAAAAAATTTTTGAAGAAGTTTGTGAGCAATGTTTTGTTGTCTCTTTAATATCAATATTAAGATGTATTATTTGTTTGGTAAGAAGATCACGAAGAATTAAATCATCTTTAATTTAAAAAAAAGACAAAGATGAATTAAGTTTTATCTAACTAAATATTATTAATTCTAATGAGCAAAATAAAATACTATACCTCTTAATATTGAGGGTGTGGGTGTGGGCGGCTGTAAGTCAAAAAAAGAAACTCACACCCACACCCACACCCTTTGTTCATCTCGATAACCAAGACAAACTAGTAAACATCTATCGAAATATAAAGAAATAACAATTATTGCTAAAATGATTACAAAAGAAGAGAAGTAAAGTTGTGCTTACTTTGATCATTACCGCATCAATCTGTTTTATTTTTGTCAATGAAAAACAAATTGAGCAAGACTAGTAAAATCACTGATATTATTCAAATGTGTATCCCTCGTATTCAATTTAAAGAAATGTTATTATTCATCTAATATCAATGTATTTTATCAGACTTATAATAATGATTCATTCTAAACTATTCAGTCATATATTTAATGAAGTACAAAGACTATTATACTGAAACGATTATCAAATAAATGCATTTCAACATATACAAAATACATTCTTTCGATATATGTACTGTTTGATGAGATATTCTCTTGAACAAGTGAAAAGAAAAGCATTCTTTCTGAATCTCGAAAAAATATCGAAAGAAAAACTCTTTCAGAAAGTGAAATCGTATTGAAAAAAAGAACATCGGGAATAACTACTAGCTTATGATTAATATGGATCGTCAGTGTAGTTCTCCTTTTTTACTCAAACCCACACCTACATGGACACATACATCCTCAAAATGACGTTTTTTTCAGGATGGGAGCGGTGGTTTTGACTTTTTTCCTAACAGATGACTCGATATATTGCCATACCTAAAATTTGGATGCTGGTTCATCAATGCGAATGAGAATGCGGGTGTGGGTGTGGGGTGTGGGTGTGGGTGGGTGTGGGTTTAGGTTGGTGGGTATGGGTGTAGCTGCTCTCGATATATGGCACGAGCACCCACACCTACACCCATACCCACACCCACACCCACATCCACACCAAGCCACACCCGCATCCACACCCTCAAATATTCGCTGGAATTCTCCAACAATTATATGATGATTAAATTGAATTTGTTTTCTTAACGTATAGAATGTCACGATTTCTATAGATGAGATTACCTTGAAGAGGAAGAAAAACTAATAAAAGTGTCATATTTACGAACATAATCTATTATTTGCTTAATGTGGAAAAAAATTGAGTTTTTTCATTTCGATGTTGTTTTAATTCAATCTTCGCAGTTTTTTTTTGTTGGAAATTCTCAAATCTTATCAACTCACAGTGGGTTTCTTTTTTATGACGAATGACATATATATATAGTTATTTTTCTTGCGAAGAAAACCAGTCAGTAACATAATATTATAGCACTTTTGAATCTTAAACAACAGGAAAATAATGGCCAGATCAAGTTCAATGAAGAAACAATTCTCTACATTTACAAATAAAACTTCTAATGAAGAGAAAGTTTTGAATTATGAAGCTGCATGTACACTACAAGAAAATAGTAAATATAAACAATTATTTTTCGTATCTGTTTAAGTAAAATATTCTTTTATGAATAAATGCAGATATTTGCCTTCAAAATGCTGAACGTACAATGATCAAACAGTTAATCAATATTTTATCAAAGTCTTCGAAAGACATAAAAAAATGGCAAAAAGAATGGCATAAATTTTTCACAGATAATGAAGGAAATTTAACACCATATGAAAATTTATGGGACATTTTTAATATTGCTGTTTCTTCTATAGATCTTTTTACAGAAAAAAATGATCATATTATTGAAAAGTTAATATCTGTTCAAAACTCAATACCAAATGAAAAGAATCATCAATTACTAAGAAATAAAATCGAACAAATGCGATCTACTGTTAATAGACTATCCGAAGAAATAACTGATCTGAAAAAGCAAAAAAATAAACTTCGAACTCAAATAAGCCAACAAAGAACTGGTTCATGGCGTAACACATTAAGAAAAAAAATTTTCCAAACACATCAAACCAAGCTAAATGAAAAATTAAATGGCGTATCAAGATCAATCGACGATAAAGACAATTCATTTAAAAATGAAGTGGCAATATTTCATCGGGAAGTAGCCAATATTATTGAACAAAATACAAAAGCTGAAATCAGACTAACTGTATCAATGAAAAAACAATTTACTGATTTTGTTAACTCATTTAATATATTTCCCAGTGAATTTAAGGAAGCATTAGCACGTTGTAATCCTAAAAAAGATCTCGACCAATGGAAACAAAATATTCTTTATAAAAATGCTGAACAATCATTCGAATCTTCTGATGAAGAGGAAGACTATGATCCGAAAATCAATCGGCATCTAAAATCTTTCAAATCTCAATCACATGAATTTGAAAATAGTGATGAGAAAACCTATCAACGTCAAAAATCTGTCCGATCTCGATCAATTAAAAATGAAAATAGTGATGAGAAAATCAATCGACATTTAAAATCTGTCAAATCTCGATCAACTGAAAATGAAAACATTGATGAAAAACTTTGTCAGCCTCTTAAATCTGTCAAATCTCGATCAATTGAAAATGAGAATAGTGATAACAAGAAAACCATACGTCAGCAATCACTCCGATCTCCATCAGTTGTAGACAAAAATCGGAATAAAAAGATAAAAGCACGTCAGGAACCATCTGAATTCCAGGCAATTGATAGTGATGACACTGATGACGACAACTAGAGATGTCAACATATTATAGGGAAACAAAAACTTTGTATATATTTGTACTGTTTTCTTCATTTTTTTTGATAAAGATGATCTTGATAAACGCGAATTAGATTAAAAAAATAAAGACAAATCTGATGCATTGTATATTCTTCTGTTCGCTAGAATAATATCAAATCATTGGTTAAAATAACCTCTAATCAGTTTATTTTTTTCAGTTCATAAAAATCGTGAAGATTCAATAAATAAGTTCCAAAAAAAGGGTATCACTGAAATACGCTCTGAGTCATTCTGAGCAACGTTTTACATGGGACTTTTACTAGTCAATAGAACTTGAAATTTTGAACTTATTCTACTCCCACCCTGAACCATTTCGAAAGAAAAATTGTCAATGAGAGAAGCAAATATTTTTTATATCTATCCACTCTAACCCAATTTTAATCTATGAAATGATTATTTAGGAATAAGAAATCAATTGAAGATACTCTTCGATATATGCGAACTTTTCTGGCATGAGATCACATTTATAATTACCATTACCACTCAACGTGTCTTTTCTCCTATCATAACAATATTTCTTCATTAAAAACTATAAATGACGCACATGTTTTATATTGGCCTTCACACTTCTCTACTCTTTTTTCTTCGTTTTATGGTATTATTTTCTTTTTATTTTGTATTCTTTTGCATCGCACGATTACAATATTATTATCACAATACGAACAAAGCAATAAATCAACTGCTTCATTCTCACATATGTGTATCATAGAAACTAAAAACGAAGCATATGTTTTCGAAGGAGAAATACAACGTGTATAATACTAGCAGTCTTAGTAATTTAGTGCGTTCAGCACAAATAAGTATTAATGTTTTTCTTATAAAACTTGAATAAAGATTCTCGAGGTGAAGAAATCGATTGGAACCAATCCGTTTTTGAAAATTTTCGAAAAATGAAGGTCTCATTGAGTTTTCTGACCTCAAAGATCTTTAGTCAAGTTTTATAAAACATCGTTAGTTTTTCAAAAAAAATCTTCTGATTAAAGCAATACCGTAAATCCTAACTTTTATGAATGTTGCTAATGTGACATACCTAATCTCAAAATAGATTAGGACTGAAAAAAGTATGAAGAAACCTGATCACCTGAAAGTATCATACGTAAAATCTGGTTAAATGGACGGTTGAAAAACAATGGAGAAATGAAATTCTTTGAAAGGAAATTTATAAGAGAGCATTCTGATATTCACATGGAGTTCCAGATCTTAAATCCGACATTAATAAAGCAACTGCGTATGATCGAGACCGAGACTAAAGCTATCGATACAGAAAGATTCGAGCTCAATACATGCCTAGTAATCGATTTTCGTGAGTTTTCTAGAGAAAATCAGTTTTCATCTGATTTTTAGCCATCATACTACACGGTTTTATTTTTTATTCATTTAACTTTTTGCATCGAGAAAATCACTCAGTATTGTACTAAGTATCCAATCACTGTCACTACTACAATGAAAGTAATACAATGCTCCCGTATGAGTTGAATGTAAAGGAAAATTATTTTTGGAATTATTTTTGCAAGTTTTCTAAATAGCACAGTCTTGACTTATAATGTTAAGATTATTGTCCATTTCAGAGTTAAATGGCCGTGGCCATTTTTTGAATAACTTTTGATCGGCTAAGACTATCGAGCTCGGGGTTGCGTAGTTGGAAAGAGTGGACTCCAATGCATCTTTCTATATAACTCATTTGATTCCATAGACGCTTTTTTACCACTGTTTGTATGCCGGCATATTGTTTTTTTTGCAACGTGTTGTTTTGACATTCTAATTCCCACTATACCAAATCGTAGCTGGGACTCCGCTGTATAAACGGCAAAATTACCATACATCAAAGTGACCTTGTTGAAGAAAAGAGATCAAAAAGGTGATATGAAGATGCCAAAATTTTACCATATATACAATGGAATTCCGGCTATTATTTGGCATAATGAAAATTAGAATGTCAAAAAAACTCGTTGCAAAAAAACAAAAACAATATACCGGCATACAAACAGTGGTAAACAAAGCGTCTATGGACTCAAATGAGTTATATAGAAAGATGCATTGGAGTCCACTCTTTCCAACTACGCAACCCAGAGCTCGATAGTCTTAGCCGATCAAAAGTTATTCAAAAAATGGCCACGGCCATTTAACTCTGCAGGGTGTGGGTGTGGGTGTGGGTGTGGGTGTGGGTGTGGGTGTGGGTGGGGTGTGGGTGGGGTGTGCACTGTAAAAAAAATTCGTAGAATAATAAACCCTAGCACTTTAGGAAAATTTTCCTAAACCCTTAAAGGGTTTATGCTAGTGTATTAAACCCTTAAAGGGTTTTTGTGCAAAAAGGTTTCTGAGAAAAAGGGTATTTAAAAATAAAAAGGATTTATGACTAGCGCAAAAAGGGTTTATTATTCTACCTTTTCATGAAAAGCGTTTATTATTCTACGGCCAAGGATCAATTGTTCTACCCTTTCATGAAAAGGGTTTATTATTCTACGGCAAAGCGTTTATTGTTCCACTTTTCCATGAAAAGGGTTTATCATTCTACGGCAAAGGGTTTATTGTTCTACCCTTTCATAAAAATGGTTTATTATTCTACGGCAAAGGGTTTATTGTTCTACCCTACTATGAAAATGGTTTATTGTTCTGCTTTTTTGATGAAAAGGGTTTATTATTCTACCCTTTTATGAAAATGGTTTATTATTCTACGGCAAATGGTTTATTATTCTACCCTTTCATGAAAAGGGTTTATTGTTCTACTTTTTCATAAAAAGGGTTTATTATTCTATGGTCAAGGGTTTATTGTTCTACCTTTCTGTAAAAATAGTGTTTCATTATATTTTCGCGAAGTCATAACCGAAAGAAAAAGTCGATCACAGTTGATTATAATACAGATGATGACTATCAAGATGGGTGTGGGTGTGGATGTGAATGGGCGTAGAGCTGAGTGTGGGTGATGAAAAGAAAATTAACACTCACTCACTCACACTCACACCCACTAACACTTACACCCAAATCCACCCCATATCCACCCACGGACAAAAATTATTCGGACGGTCGTCTATATCTATCTTGTGGAGCAAATTTCTCAATGAAGAAAACATATTTTTTTGACTCTGATTACATCATTGGATAGGTTATCGTCTTTACTTCCGCACCGAAATAGTTTTTTCTCTATATGGTCTTCGAAAAGTTTTACAGGGTTCTCTGAGAAATGATCGCGTCCAACAGCAAAGAAATTCTTCGGACACTTGCATTTTTTTCTTTATTACAGCTCTATTTTGTATTGAAACATTTTGAATTATGTATCATTTGATAGAGAAAACATTTCTCTAGACGTTGATATGATCAAAAGTTGAAAAAGAAGTTAAGACAATGGCGAACATTCTTGAATACCGGAAGCACCATAGATTTTACAGAAAACCTTGGGTTTTCAGCTTCAGGAAAATGGAAACATAAGTCAAAATATATGATTTGAAAGGGCAGGACACGCTGAATCCAACCACATCTTTTTTTTGACATTTTTAAATGTTACTTGTCATAATCGCTAATTATGATTAATATTTGATACACTGCGCCTAATAGTCTCAATTTTCAGGTAACTAAATTTTATTTAGAAAGTTTTTCAATAGTCCAGACTTGTAGAGAATTAAATTCTCTACAAGATGATGTACTTGAATGCACAGTAGCTATTTTCCTTAGACACAATTAACACCTATCTGTTTAAATGCATTTTCTTGAACTCTTTCATCGACGTCATCGCATATGTTATATAGAAAAAGCACCAGAAAGGAAAAAATATTGGTTTTATTCTCGCAATACAATGTGCATGAATAAATAGGTACTAATCGTGTCTAAGAAAGATAGCTACTGTATATCCAAGCATATTATCTTGTAGAGAATTTAATTTTCTATAAGCCTGTGTATTTCAAAAGATTTTTTAGTGCGATTGAGTTGCCCAAAACTTGAGAATATTGGACAAGCTATAATGAATATTAATTTTAATTACTGACTCTTACAAATAATATTTGCGAATTTCGTAAAACCAAAGATGTGGTTGGATTCAACATGTTTTTCTCTTTCAAATGATATATTTTGAGTTTAGTTTTCATTTCTCTGAAGCCGGAAAACGAGAGCTTTCTTCAAAACCCATGGTGGTTCTGGTATTGAGGATCTTTCGGTACGTTCTTAGCATCTTTTTCAATCTTTATACATATCACTGTGTAAAGAAATGTTTTCTCTATCAAATGATATGCAATTCAAAATGTTTCGATACAAAATAGACCTGTAATAAAGAAAAAAATGCAAGTGTCCGAATAACTTCCTTTACTTGTAATATCGACGTCTTCTGAGAAAACTTTCTAGAATTTTGTGAAAAATACCCTGAGAAAAGAAAAATTTCTATGCAAAAGAAAGTAGAGATGATGACGTATCGAATGATGTAATCAGAGTCAAAAAAAATATTTTCTACATTGAGAAATTTGCTTCACAAGATAGATGTAGTGAGGTATCCTGAATCATTTTTTGTCATACTGTAGATCAATTTCGACACCAAAATGAAATGTAAGTACGATCATTCAGACACTTTTTAAAATTTTTTTATTTAAACTACTTTCCACAACAAGATGAATTGTAAGTATTGTTTACATTAATAGTTTTTCTTTTTGTACTCAGGTGAACCTCGAAAACAAGATAAAACATACTTTTTATATACATAAAAACAGTATAATGAAGTTAAGTATTATTTTTATAAATTTGTCTTTCTTGGCTAAGTTAATCTCGACAATGAAATGAAATATAGGTAACATTTATACATAAGTATACATATACTTATATTTTTCTAGTTCAAAATGAAGTTCAAAATAAAATATAACTATTATTTATATAAATCGTTTTTTTTCATTTAGATCAATTGTAACAACGAAGTCAAAAGTAAGTATTATATACTTATATATTGTTCTTTCTGTTTTATTTAGTTTAATATGACGTTCAAAATAAAATGCAAATATTATCTGCATTAATAACTATATTTTTCTGTTTAAATCAACTACAACAAGAAATCAAAAGTAAGTATTGTTTACTTATATATGTTCTTTTTTTGATTTAGGTTAATGTGGAGTTTAAAATAACATGTAAGTATTATTTATATAAATCTTTTTTTCCATTTAGATCAACCGCAGCATAAATCAACAGCAAATATTATTTACTTATATATATTTTTTTTAATTTACTTAGTTCAATATGAAATTCAAAATATATGTAAGTATTATTTACAAAAAAAATCTTCTTTTGTATTTAGACCAATCGCAACAACAACTGAAACAAAAGTAAGTATTATTTTTTTATATGTTTCTTTTTTTATTTAAGTTAGTATGAAATTCAAAAATAAAATGTAAGTATTATTTATATATATTATTATCTTTTTCTATTTAGGTCCATTAGAACAAGGAAATCCCAAGTAAGTATTTATGTATATGTATATATTTGTTATTCTTTATCTAGTGCAATATGAAGTTCAAAATGATATGTAAGTATCATTTACATTAATAATTATCTTTTTCTGTTCAGATCGATTGCAACAAGAAATCAAAAGAAGTAAGTATTATTTACTTATATATATTTTTTTTAAATATTATTTAGTTCAATATGAAATTCAAAATAATATGTAAGTATTATTTTAAAAAATCTTTTTTATTTAGACCAATCGCAACAATGGAAACAAAAGTAAGTATTAGTTTCTTATGTATATATTTCTTTTTTTATTTAGGTTAGTATGGAGTTCAAAATAATATGTAAGTATTATTTATATGTATTATTATCTTTTTCTATTCAGATCAGTTAGAACAAAGAAATACAAAGTAAGTATTTATTTATATGTATATATTTGTTTTTCTTTATTTAGTACAATACTAAGTTCATAACGAAATGTAAGTATTATTTATATAAATTTATTTTTTTTGTTTAGGTCTATCGCGACAAACACAATCATAAGTAACGCTGGGGACTAATCTTGAGGCACACCATTTCAACCTGTTACTCTTTCCTCTCGCATAACAACAAAGAATTTTAGGAAACGGCGATACCAAAGTTCACAACTGTACACATTCTTCTAAGCAAAAAAAATTGTAAGTAGTTCGAATGATACTCCACAATAAATTTTAAATTGTCAAATAAAAAAAAATATCTCATTTGGCAGTCTAAACTTTATTGTGGAGTATCATTCAAACTACTTAGAATTTGTTTTTTGCTTAGAAGAACATGTACAGTTGTGAACTTTGGTATCGCTGTTTCCTAAAATTCTTTATTGTTATGCTAGGGAAAAGAGTAACAGGTTGAAATGGTGTGCCTCGAAATTAGTCTCGAGTGTGAGTGTGTTTTATACACTCTTTCCGAAACCCTTGCATGGGTATATGAGCATTTTCTAAACCCTTTGCGAAACGCTTGGGTCGGTTTATGTGTGTTTCCTAAACCCTTATGTGGGTTTATGAGTGTTTTCTAAACCCTTATATGGGTTTATGAGTGTGTCCTAAATCCTTGGCTAAACCCCTATATGGGTTTATGAGCGTTTCCTAAACCCTTTGCTCAGCTCCATCCGTACTTGGTGACTGTCATAAACCATTTTGTGGGTTTATGTAAGGGTTTATGAATTTCCTAAACCCTTTGAAAGGGTATATGAAAGGGTTTATGATTTTCCTAAACCCTTAAAAGGGTTGTTGAAAGTGCAACCTATAATAAACCCTTAAAGGGTTTATGAACTTCCTAAACCCTTTCCAAAACCCTTTGAAAGGGTATATGAAAGGGTTTATGAATTTCCTAGACCCTTTATTAAACCCTTTTTAAGGGTTTAGGAAAATTTTACATACGGTAAAAAGGGTTTATTATACGTTGCACTTTCATCAACCCTTTTTGGGTTTATTATTCTACGAATTTTTTTTACAGTGTGGGTGGGGTATGGGTGTGGGTAGGTGTGAGGTGGGCGCGGGTGTGGGTGTTGGTATCTTCTTTCCAATCCGCACCCACATCCCACCCACATCCACGCCGACACCCACACCCACACCCCGCACTCACCCCACACTCACACCCACACCCCATCCACACTCACACCCACACTCACCCACACCCTCAAGTGCGAGTTTATCCTCTGTAAAGTGAAATAGTAGTCGAAAATCTCGTGGCAATCATTGATACATGAATGGGTTTCTTTCTTCAAACCTGAAAACTAAGCCATTGTGAACATACCATCATCTTTGTCAGAAAAAAAATTGATTAATGATAGATGTCTAACGGAAAATGTAATGATTGAAATCTTATTTTTTTCAAGAAAACTTTACTTTTGTTTGTTTTTGAGAAAATTCAGAACAATTTTTTTCTTTTACTCTGAACATTTCTATTAAGATTTTTTCAAAGATTTACTTCCAAAATCAAAGCTTTTGATTCATACCTAATACTTTAACGATGAACAACTTTAATGAGAATAAGAATAAAAGTTCTCTCGAAGTGTCACCCTTACCGACATCCGCGGTAACAATAAAAAAAAATGGATGCATGAATACCTGATTTGGCAACCATGGTACATCATATATATGTTTGTTGGTGAAACATGACGTGTAGAGCTATTTATTCTTAACTTCATTCCCTGCTGAACTTGTTGCTCTACAGTTTGGCCATAAGAAATGTTTTTTTTATCGATCATCATGTCATTCACAATTGAATTTGCAGGTTTCGTTTGTTGCCGTTTTATTGATATTACCTTTACGTTAAACACAAGCAGAAAGCGAACCGTTAAACTAACAAAGACTTTTTTCGTACTTACCTGAAGAAAAAAAATCACTGAGAAGGACAAACAAAAATACAGAATAATAATACAATGAATGACGTTATTGGATTCTTTATTTTTTTTTGTTTCTTTTCTTGTTTACAACCCTACTTTCAACTGAAACCAGATGCAGTTTATGATTGAGTGTCAATAAAAAAAGCACCATAGGAGTCAGCGAAGTTAGAAAGTGGGATTTACTTGGTAAATTTCTCTTCAACGATGACTGCACTCAAAATTGAAATATATCATTTGATGCAATGAATCCCTTATCTGATTTTGAATGAAGTTACCTATAAATCTAGCTGATGTTCTTCTTTGGTCAAGTATTGCTCTTATGAACTGAATGATTCAAGTTACTGGGACAGTTCTGTGTCGAGGTACGTGTCGCTGAACATAAAAGCTACACTCAAACCTACGATCTGGTCTCCGTAATAAAAGTTACTTTTGCAAAAACTTTTTCGCTTTAATAAAAATAACGCATGACTTTCTTCTTCTTAAGCTGTGTCTGCTATTCTGTTTACATACCGCGACATGCGTGCAATCATAACAAAAAGAGAAACAACATCGACCACTTGAAGACAAATAGAAATAATTTTGTGTTTGGATTCCTTTCTACAATAATATAAAGAATGATACACAAATTATTCTTCCGTGAGTAAAAATTTTGTAATCAATAGTTGCATGTCTGTATTCAGGACTGTTCCAAGGAGACCAGGATCGGAAGAGTGTACAGAAAAATGAAGCCTTACAAAAAAAAACGGGGACTGTTCTACGTCCCATGTAAGCAGTCATATTTTTATTTCTTTAAAAGCAACTGTAAAATGTAGAATCTAAGCTCGTTAAGAGAAGAATTTCGTTGAATTGATTGTACAGTTAAAAGTCAATTCCCTTGTAATCTAGTGTAATCAAAGAGAAAATTTCATCAGTGAGAATTTCAATCTCTATTTTTGATTCCATATAAATCAATGATGATATTTGGAGCTGATACTGACGATCAATCAGTCCGATTCAGTCTGAATGATCAACACTACTTAGTGCAGGTCATCAAATAGCGTAGATTGTTTTGTGGAACTGAAACATATTGTCGAAGAAAATAGTGGGTGTAAGCTTAAAGAGAATTTTTTGGTACTTCATATCCCGCTCCTCATTATAGACAGTAATTATTTATCGTGGGTCGTTAATTAGACATGACGTTGATTATAGATTATGCTAATTACTAATTAGACTAATACTTCTTTCATTATTTTCGGTCGGAATAATACAAAAAAAATAGTATCTAGCTATTACAAACACTAGCAACTAGTGTATGGCCCCATTACAGACGTTAGCATCCAGCCCATAGTCCCGTTACAGACACCTCCTCTTCCATTACAGACATTAAGGGACGAAATTTTACAGAATAAGAAGATAAGCGACTCTGCCTAAGATAATATATTGAATTTGTACAGAAAACAAAGCTACATAAAAACGTTTATAACAAAGTTATTAGTATTGATTCAATATGTAATTTCGGTCTCAAAGGGGTTGCGCTAACAAGCTTTTCATCTATGAAATGTAGCTATATGATCCATGCACTTCCATTTTTTGTCATGATTTGATACAACATTGAAGTTTAGAATAGTTTTTTTTCAAGATATGAATCTACCAGACGATTCATTATTGTGTCCAATAACGCTAGAATTATTTAGTGATCCAGTCCTAGCAGAAGACGGTCATACATATGAGAGGCAAGCCATTATAGAATGGATTAAAAGGAATGGTACCAGTCCAATCACTGTTAAACATTTATCACTTGAACGTTTGTATCCCAATTATGCAATCAAAAAGGCCGTTGATCATTTTGAAGCATCATCAAGGAAAAAAAACTATCAATATACGCTTGATATTGATGTGAAAAAGAAATCGGGTCGACCACTTTTTCAAACATATGGCAAAACTATTTATCATGCACTATGGTTGCCAACGAATGATAATCGTCCAGAAATAATACTATTAAAAATCGATGGTGCTCGTGCAAAGAAAGAAGCATCTTTTTATGTGGATCTCAGTCGTCATCCACATATAGTTAGAACATATGGTCTTGTGTATGAGCGTAATGATGATGGTGATAATGATGATAACAATGCTATTATGTTACTACAAGAATATGCACATATGGGCAGTCTCTATGAATTATTGCAAGAACGGAAAAAAGTGCCAGATGAAAAAATTTTGATAGAGATATTTTTACAAATCGTTGATGCGATGAGTTTTCTAGCACATAATAATGTTGTTCATGGTGACTTAGCATGTCGTAATATACTCGTATTTCGTTTCGATGAAAGTAATCCCAGAAATATTATTGTTAAAGTAACTGATTTTGGTCTTAGTCGACATAGTAAGTTGTATTCATTGATGCCAGGTGCTGCAAAAACAACCTTAAATATCGTCCCGGTACGATATGCTGCACCGGAAATACTTGCCATTAATATCACACCAGATGTATATACGGAGAAATCTGATATTTATTCGATGGGTGTTCTAATGTGGGAAGCTTATTCTCGAGGTGCTCTACCTTGGTCGAAAATTGAAAACGATAATGAGGTTATTCGACGCGTCACCAATGATGAATTACTTCAAAAGCCATCTAACTGTAGTGAGCCATATTGGTCGATTATTTGTAAAACTTGGTCAAAATTACCCAACGATCGCCCAACATTTAGCGAATTAAAACATCTATTATCAAAACAGTATTACGATGCGACACCTGAAGCTTCTAACATAGGTATGAATTCATTTCTATTAAGATTTATTTTAAAATCCTACAAAAATTTGAAAATAGTCCCCACTGCTTCCAGTTTTTTTTCTTCTTGACAATGAAATTATGGTTACGAACATATCATACTTTCACTTTGAAATTGCGTGTGGTGTATGGGCTTTGGTGTGGATGTGGGGGTGGGTCTAGATCTTGGTTTTCTTTTTCTCACACCCATATCCTACATGCATAACCCACACCCTCCCGCTAGAATTAGCACAGGAATATAGCTCGCAATGAAAAAGTGAACTAGAAGAGAATGCAAAAAAAAAACAGTAGAGTCGATCTAATGTCCATCCAAAAAGTCCGTGCGTGTGACTATTTTTTGAATCATTTTTGGTAGGAACAAGACACAGACCTGCGGTTTTCGGGGTTCGACAGCCAAGGCGAAGAGGCATCTTTTCACTATGAAAAACTTTTCTGAGTAACAATCTCGAAGTCAGGTTATCACAGGATCTTTGAAAAGTTAGATTGGATTTCTCAAAACTTGCATGGAAGCCTACTGATTTTTTACACATTTGGAATCTCCACTAAAAACTGAGTCAACTCATATATGTTTCGAATCGTAATGCGACACTTTTTTTTCATTGAAAACTTCTGTCCTAGGATCCCGTCAATAAATAAAGTT